>JAGXJF010005733.1:5000-123247 GCA_019208055.1 Stipa capillata | reverse complement strand
TTTCCTCTGATATACAATTATCCATATTTACTTACATTTCAAATAGCTGTGTGTATTTCTCCTTATTCTTTTCAGATGCCTTTTTCTAACATAAAAGTCTGCCGCATCGATGTTGGACGAGTATGTTTTAATCATTATGATTGTTACGTAATTAGCTATAGAAACATAGTGTGGCACTTAATTCTCACTCTTCTTCACTTTATTCTTCTCCCGTTGGGGGATGCACATCTCGTAGCTAGAACACAACATAAACATCTTTTGTATATACAAATGTATTAACGATTACTTTTTGTTTTTTTTTCTTTAGTTATTATATCTAAATTTTCTTCTTTCTCGCTTTGCCATTTCTTTAGTTCTGTCTTCTTTTTGTTTTCCTTTTCCTGTTTTTTTTGTATTTTTGTTTTTTTTTATTTTTGCACCCTTCCTGTTTCTTCTCTTTCCTATTTTTTTTTCCTAGCCATAGGGATTCAGATATGAAGTAGGGACATGAAGACTAGGAGTCAAAATTTTATTATAGGAACTACCACTAGTGTGTTCTAATAGGGTAAAGGGGGTTCTTACACTTCTACGGCCAAATTACGGATTGTGAAAAGTATCATTACTTCAGGACAACAATCTAACAAAAAACTACCACATCTGTGAGTTTTGCTTGAGTTTCATTTTAAAAATATGAAAGAATACTCTAAACTTGACCAAAAAGGCCAAGAAATTGGTTTTGACTTATCAGGAAATTGCTGAGAACATGGCATGTCAAGGGTTTGAAGCTCTGACATTCTTCTTCATACTTGTTCGGCACAGTGTCTACACTCTCACATTCGTAAGTTTTTATTGTACATGACAATTAGTAAATTCCAGGGACTTACCACGGTTTCATGTGTGTTCTTCAAAGAGTGTCAAAAGCCACACTTTGATTAAGAATCTAAGAACAGAATTCAAGTGGACTTCTTCCATTAAAAAAGTGGTAACCCTCTGTGAAATGTAGCCCATAAATAATCACTGTCTAGAGAAATTTGGTACTTTCTGGAAGAAACGCATATCAGCGAATAGAAATTGATAGGGTTCTTGTGCCATGAGTGATCAAGCAGTGTTAGTCTCGGATAAGTTTAAAAATTTATGGTCTTTCTAAGCAACCATCCCTTTCCGGTTAGGTGACTCAAGGCCTTGTCGAGTTCCAGTCACGATACGTTCCTGCGGCCATCGCGTAGTTGTTGCTCCTCATCTTTACTGCCCCGAAACTCATACCAACAGCGGTAGCAGCAGGAGCAGCTGCCCTGCAGCCCGCCACACGGAAGCCATTCGCTCCGAGCCGATTGCCCCACGGAAAGTGGGGCCCGGCGCCGCAAGGAACACCTGCGGCACGGTCCTCTTGGCACAGTGAGGCCCGGCGACCTGGACCCGGACGCACGACGAAGCACGACTCCGAACGTACGCCGATGTATTCTTAAGCGTGTGAAATTGCGTCTGTGTGATAAAATATTTAAAAAATATGACATATAGGACGATATCTACGTGAACTAGATCTTCTATGAAGATAGACCAGTTACGGAAGCGGTAAGAATGTCCTCCGGCTGCTGTGAATCCCTGCGCCTTTCTTTTGCTGTTGTGTTTTGGCGATCGCCGGCTTCTGTCGTCGTTCTTCTTTCCCTATTTAGGTGCCTCGGGCGCCAGTTTTGGGATTCACGCATGGCGTTCGGGTCCATGTGCTCGGCCTGTTTTCTATTTGCTTTTGTGTCTCCTTTTTTTTACTTAGGCCTGCCTTGGGCCGTGGCGTGGGATATTAGCATGTGTTATTGTTCATTGGGCCCATGCCACATAGCGCCACCAGGTTCATCCCTTATATGAACCACAGTTAGAATGATTTTCATCGGTTTACCCTCTCTAAACCCGTTCCACCTTAAATTTCTTTATGATAGGCGCCTTCTCCAGTCCGCTTTACTACTGTCCAATTGCCACACAATCTATTTTTATAATCCTTTTGTGTGTTGACGCCCTGCACGGTTGAGCCTCGCTTGCTTTTGGCGCTAGGTGATTTTTTTTTTTCTTGTTCACACAATTATGTATCGACACTTCTTTTTCTTTTTTCTCATTAGGAAGTATAGGTAAATCTAGCCCACCTTTCTTTTGTCTCCAGTCGTTACCTCTTCGTTAACTGTATATTTAGAATGCTTCTCTTTTCTCCCTTCCTCCTCTTCTCCTTTGTTTTAATATTCCTATGATATGTGATAATGCTCTTTCTACCACAGTTAATCTAATGCCCTACGGTCTGGAAAGCTTGGGTAATGCAAGCTACGGCAACCAAATGTAGCCTAAATCAATCAGAGACAAACAAGGGGTAGCTTATGCTCGTAAATAACTTCAAATGGTTTTCGCCAGTGCACACATGTTGCACTTTATTGAAAACTATGCTAACAGTAGACAGTTGGAGAAATGGATATTAGTCGATCTGCTCAAGGTGACATGCTGTCTTCCCCTTTCCTCCGTCGAGTTCTGATTGGCCAAAACAATATCGGTTTTCTCTCTCTCACGTCTGCTAAACAAGGTGCGGCGTTGAAGACCCTGTATATAGAAACAATAGATCATCCGCCAAGAGATGGCCACATTCATCTTATCCATCACAGATACATATGATTTAAAAACGACTTCACAACCTACCTAACCCATACCCCGCAGTCATCTCTAATCATGACGCCACTAACAATAAATGGCTTCACACGATTCCACAAACATGGTGTGTCCGAATCCTCCAAAAAAGACCCTGCCACCGAAATAATCAGTGTGTATCGGACGCTCGTTTGTATCCCAACTCCGTTTCACCTCTGCGGGGTGTATGTTTTTTGTTAGACTTTAGGCCCTTGTGCTTAAAGGGCTTCTAGGCTCTAGAAGGCTGAAAACCCAAATAAATCACCTATATTTTCAGAAGTGTTGTCTCAAAAGCACTTGTAGAAAATACACATAGTGATAGCGAAAGCACCAATTTGAGCGTTGTCCATTCTCGCAGCCCCGCCAGCTTCCACACACCACCTTGCTACAATAGCTTGCAAATCACATTTAAAGTGTGACTTAAAAAAATGGACCATCGGAGTATTATATAGTGTTCAAACCCAGATTTGTTACGTTCCTTCCCACACTCTCGACGTAGATATAGGCCCCCGTTCCGTTCTCTCCCCCGTCCTACCCTTCGCCACCCGAGCACACCGATTTTCCGCACCCATGCAGACCCAGCGAGCCGTCCCCGGCCGCCTCCACCTACGCCTTATCACTCCCCGCCCTCTCCCTCTCGGACCTCCGCCAGCTGCCACAAAGAGGACGCCACCGCAGTTTACCTCCCCTGCTCTCACTAGTATCCGCCCGAGCTGACTCCCGCCCGGCCGCAGGATCTCGATTGTAATTCCACCGTCCACCGCCTACAACACTGAGAACAAGATCTCCGCCAAGACGCCCGACACATTTCTATGTACGCGCTCCCTACGCGCTGACTCCCTCATCCGGACAATCGATTCCCTTAAGCCGCCTCCCCCGTCCCCGCACCTCCTGGGCACGCATCCGTCGGATCTGCCGATTGACATGGTAGCCTAGTTGTAAAGTACTCCTGGAGTGTAAGTGTCTACGGGGACGGCACGTTATTCGGAACTCCGTTAGCTCAACCTTCGCACAAGATATGGAGGCGTTCACTCAACCATCAATACATTCCAAAGTCCAAAGGGATCATTCTTGTAACAAGGACGTTCCCAAGCTTTTGGACATCATCCTACGACCACGATCTTAAATTCTGAGTACTCCATCGAGGCCTTCCATCGGCCCCCTGTCGGCCTCCCACTCAGCCCCCACACCTTGGCCGCCGGCGTCCCTCCCTTCTTGCAAACGCGGGGGCAAGAGGACGTGGGCCGCTCACACCTGGCGCCACTGCCTGGTCGCTAGACGATGGCTTCGGAAGGAGGGAGCGATTTATGCGGGAGGGCAGGGCGCTCGGTGTGCCGTGCTAGGGTTTGCTGCATGCCACCCTACTTTCTTATTTTTGAAACTCCCTTTATTAAATGTATGATATATATGAGTGTACATTTAGTATATTTTCAAACTTCACACATAAGTTATGTCAGTCTCTGTCGAATCAAAATGGTCAGAAGAAACTTATTTAGAACTTTGATGATGTACCAAGTTCGAATTTTGAAGGATTTGCTGACTGTAAGTATTTGCTCTATAACTGGTTATCGTTTTTGTACTTTATTTATTAAGACCCTCAAGAGCTTGCGTAATATAATGGCATGTGGTGAAGAATGAGGTAGCAAAATTCAAAAACCAGCAAAAAATGTTTAGCCTCGCCCTGAAATAAATTGTGTGCTAGACAGTATGTAATTTTTCTAACGATGAAATCAAAGCAAATCCCATAAACCATGCAAATATGGGACTTAAAGACAACATACTTCATGCCCACACACACAGGTGTTAGAGCTAGGTCTAAAAATTCGATTTTCAGGGTGACATTAGATCAGCACATAAATGTTTGAAAGCTGTGAGAGCGCCACCTAGCTCGTCCAAAAGAAGCCAATACAAACGGCTCAGCTATCTCCAATCAGCCGACCAGATCCAGCTGTCTTCTCAGATCTTATCAGCTCCAGCTGCTACAGGATAAGCCGCAGCCCAAACAAACAACCCGCAGTGTCCTTATGACGACAGTCGAATATGTACAGGAGGGAGCATTGATCTGCTTTTACGCACATTCTGATTACTAATGCCACACATATTACATTGCCCGCTATTAACGTATAGTCATAGCAAGACATCGAATGCATTAGACACACTCCTTTTAACTTCATGTCCTGATGACTTCATATTTTATTTCTTTAGCCTCGATAGTTAGTCATCAAGTTGCCAGTCTGGCGCATATTTCTGAGTTTTTTTTGGAACATATCGCACTTGCGATGATGGTTGGGGATGATGGGCGTGGACCCCCCTTTTGTATTTTTCCGATCGACTTCGGGATGCTCCCGTGGCACAGGGGATGACACTGAACGTATGACGATCGCAATCCAAGGAAAAGCTCCCCGGGTTGTTGTTGAAACCTTTGTTCTAAAGGAAACCGAAAGAAGAATAAGTAAATATTAGTAATTGTACCCTTCGATTTCTACCTGGGTCAAAAACATTCGATGCCGATTGAAAAAGCGAAAAGGGGCAAAGAAAGAGCGGCGAGGTTTGGAGGGGGAGAAGACGTTCTCCGGAAATGCTACGGTTTTTTGTTTTATTTTTTTGCAGTCCCCTCCCTTCGTCTCCTCCAGTATTGTTCATAGTTTTTGAGTGTTTTTTATCTGTTTTAGACCGACATCGGTCACCAGCACCAAAAGCTTTTCTAAAAGCATAATTTTAGCCAGTTAATTATAACCCACTCTCTAAAATATAAAGTTAAATTTGCCCGCATCCCCCCAAAACAATAGACAACAACACGGCATATTTTTATGTCCAATCCACAACAACGTTGACAATGTGGCGAGTTCTACCCACGACAAACTCGTCGGCCACATGACAGGGCTACATGTCACGACCATAGAGGCGCGACACGAGGTCTACCGCGGGCTGCATCCGCGATTCGTGACAGTCACGGTGTCACGCCTCTAGACAGCGACATGTGGCCTTGTCGCGCTATGCACTATGCACTGTCATAGGTAGGACCCACAACATGTCCCGTAGCAGGTGGTCTCGCAACATGTGCCATGTATCGCATATCCGTTGTTTTATAGGGTCAAATTTGATTTTGTGTTTTAGAGGGAACTAAAAATTGTATTTTTTCCTCTAGATGCTCTTGCAAGCAGAGAGGGACACGTCTACGGTAGCGTGGATATTAGTGTTGTATATGATAATATTTGTTATGTATCGTATTTATGAATACAGATCTAACACGTAGACCCACTGTCAGATCTCTTTAAGGGCCTAGCGTGGATATTAGTGTTGTATCTAGATATATATTTGTTATTTATCGTATTTTATGAAATACAGATCTAACACGTAGACCCCACTGTCAGATTCTCTTTAAGCTGCCCAATCATAATTACTAGTACATTAGATGTACGGGAACAAATAGAAGCCTCAAGCACATAATTAAGTTCATCTAATCCAGATTAGCAACAAATTGCATTGCACTAATGGATTTTCACTGTTTCGAATCTGAAACACACCTAATTAGATCACATGCACATAATTAAGTGGATGCTAATCCTGACTAGCACCAAATTAGCATCCACAAAAAATTAAAATTTTGAACTAATCAGCCTAATGTCATCACCAAATACATCAGAGTTTGCACATGCTTATCACCAAATGGACCTAAACAGGGATGTTCTACTAAACAAGGACAAAATGAACCAAAGGCACCCAAATATATGAGGTGAAGCGAGTAAAATTTCCGAAAAAATATCGCTGAAGGGGAGGAAGAAGGTGTACCCAAGAAAATAATGCTTTAGCTGCTGCGTGCACCGCCGTGGGCGACGGGGCCCAAAATGGACGAAAACAACGAGTTGACTGCCGAGAACGACGAGAAGTACACCAACGTTGTGGATTAGAGGCCACCATAGCAAGATCCGGTCTCGCCCGGGCTGTGTCCCAGCTTCATCCGGCAGTGGCAGTGCCTGGACGAGGTTGGATCTGGGCTGAGAGGAGCTCGGGCGGTGCATCTCTGGGCAGTGCCAGCACGCACCGGAGCTGGACCTTGATGAGGCCGTGTCGTCAGATTTGGTGCCGTCTGGTGAGGTGGATCAAGGTGGGAGTAGCTCGGGTAGTGCATTCCGCGTCAGTGGAAGCACGCATCGGGGCTGGAACTCGGCACGGCGGCGCTCGCTGGATCTGGAGACGGCGCGACCACTAGGGATGTCAGGTTCTAACTAATACTGACAGTGAATAGCATCAATTTGGGAAGAAATTCTGGAACTATCGCATCATCTAAGGTCTGTATTAGAGGTAAAATGGGAATACGAGTTCAGTAGCACGCCACTGGCGGCTAGGGTTTTGACCCAATTACACAAGATGATCTCCGAGGAGAAGGAAAAGGGTTTTATAGCCATTACAAAGAAGAAGAGCAGGTAAAAAGCAAGCGCGATAAGCTTGGCTGTTGTCTGGAATTGAACAGATAAGCTGGCTGTTGTCTGGAATGAACAGCGACGCGTAGGAGCTGGGATGTCGTCGGATCCAGGATATCGGCTGGTACTACGGTCCATTTCGCAAAACGGTAAGTGACGATGTGGGCGTAGGATCAGCAATCACGTCGAGAACGACTCCAAAGCGCCCGAACATGTAAAGTGTGATCTTCAGAGCCTGACAATTCCCCCTTGTGAGACAGCACCTGTCCTCAGGGCTAGAAATCCGGGAAACACTTCTGATGAAAGCCGAGTCTTCCCATGTAGCGGCTTCCACTGGAAGATTGACCCATTTGACAAGCCAGCGCACACCGGAATGCTGATGGAGCCCTGAGATCTGGGGACGAGTTTGCGCTCCAGAATAGCTCAGGTGCCATGTGAATCATGCTTCAGCATCAACAGAGGTAATGTGGTGAGGGAATAACTTGCGGGACCAATGTGTTTCTTCAGCTGGCTCACATGAAAGGTGGGATGGAGCTGACACCCATCAGGAAGAAGTAATTTGTAGGAAGAGTTACCCACTTTAGCGAGGATTCTGAAAGGACCATAAAACTTCGAGTGTAATTTCACATGTCGATGTAAACTGAGGGAAGTGTGTCTGTAAGGCTGTAATTTGAGATATGCCATATCCCCGATTTCAAAAGATCTTTCTGTCCGCTTGCGATCAGCATATACTTCATGCGCTGCTGTGCTTTGAGCAAATGTCCTTGATAATTGCCACGCTGCTTGTTTGTTGTGGAGCAGAGTTTCACTATCATCACAAATGGAGTCCGGTGTAAAGCAGACTCAGCGACCATAGGAGGTGGAAATCCATACAAAGCTTGGAAGGGAGTCATTTTGAGAGATGTGTGGAAGCTAGTGTTGTACCACCATTCAGCTAGCGTTAACCATCCATCCATTTCTTGGGTTGCTGAAAACACATGCATCTCAAATAATTTTCCAAACACTGATTGACACGTTCAGTTTGGGCCATCACTCTGGGGATGGTAAGATGTACTGAAATGAAGTTTAATGCCCAAGGATTTAAATAGTTGTTGCCACAATTGACTAGTAAAAATGCGGTCCCTATCTGTGACAATTACAGTGGCATGCCATGGAGGCGAAAAATGTTATCAGAAAAGGCCTGGCCACTGCTTTGACTGTAATGGTGTGCTTGAGGGGAATAAAATGGGGCATATTTGGTGAATCTATCGACAACCACCAAGATCATGTCCCTATTTTCAGAAGTGGGAAGTCCTTCGACAAAATCCATACTTATGTGTGTCCATGCGAAATCAGGTACAGGCAATGGTTGTAATAGACCTGGGTAAGGAGTATGTTCAGCCTTGTTCAACTGACATGTAGGGCATTCTTTCACAAACTTAAGTACATCCTTTTTAAGGCCATGCAATGAAAAACCAATTAATCTCTGGTAAGTGGCTCGCTCTCATGAATGACCACCCAACTCAGAATTATGGAAAGTGCTAATGAGTTCAGTTCTTGAGAACAGTGTTGCAGCCAACAACAATTTATTGTGATACCTCAAAATGCCATTTTTGTAGGAATAAGCAGGAGCGGCAGCATTAGGAATAGCACATTGGGCAATTAATTCCTTAATTTGCAGATCACCACTGTAACTATTGATGACTTCAGTTACCCACAGAGGATGTGGCAGAGCTAATGGTAAGTGCGCTCACACAATGTGTTACTCGAAAGAGGGCATCAGCAGCTCTATTTCTCGGCCTCTCTTATATTCCACAGTGGTAAGAATATCCCAGAAGTTTAACTAGTAACTTGTGTTGAATGCCTTCAGTCAATTTTTGTTCCTGAATATATTTCAGACTTCTTGATCAGTTCGAATGATCAAAGGAGAGGAGTAAGGGTTACAGCTGGGTTGGATGACACCACTGCGCAACAGATCGTGGATAATCTGTTCTAAGATGTCCTTTTGATGATGTGGCATCCTGTAGGACCTCTGATTAATGATCTGGCATCGTCAGTGAGAGGAATAGCATGGTCACAAAACCTGGGAGGTGGCAGGGTTGTTGGTTCTTGAAAGAGATCACTATACTGCTGTAGAATGTCGTGTAATTCAGGTGGAATGTGAGCAGAACTAGTTGGTTCAGCAGAAATAGCAGCAATGCACAAAAATAGGCCACAGACTGCCTGCTCCAGTAATTTGGCGGCCGGTTCAGTGGTAGGGATTTGTGAAACAAGAGGTAGTGTGTCATCAACAATAGTGACCAATTGTCCAGTAAGATTTGTAATTTGCATAACCATAGTAATGTAATTCAGTTGCACAGGGCTGTACTTTTTCAACCAATCAGCACCTAAGATAATGTCATATCCTTGAGTGGTAGAACTCTAAAGGTATCACAGAAAGTTTCCCCTTGGATATGGTACTGGCAATTGAAACAAGTGAACTCACTCCATAATACTCCTCCACTAGCCACCAGCACTTAAGCTGTGCTGTGGGTGTAGGTGAAACAAGGTAAAGAATTAGCAATTTCAGGGGAAATGAAAGTGGAAGTACTACCGCTGTCTATAAGAGCAGTAGCCATTAAGTTGCCCAACTGAACATTGACTGTAAATGTATCTTAGCAGCCCCAATGCCCAAGGCTGCATGCATGGAGACCTGTAACGCTGGTTTGTCCTCACTGGTTGCTGCCGAGTCCAGTTCACCCTCTTCATAGTCAGTGACATAAATGACTTCATTGTGTCAGTCTCCTGCACCTGCAAAGCTTGTATTTGTGCTCGCTGACTCATTTACATACTTGTCGGTGCCCAGGTGTCCAAGGCTCACGGGTACTTGTAACACACCTGGTGACCTTGGCTTGTTGAATAATAGCTGCTTAGTTTGAGAGGGAGCTGGTGATTTTGGTTGATCAAAAGAAACTTGTCTCCTTACTTGGGGATAGTAGTGTTTTGGAGGTGGGAATGGGCAAGCAATTTCCATTCGCGAGCATACCAAATAGCTTGTTGCATATCCACAGGCTTAAGGCACTCCAGATGGCTCTGTATATAAGGGTGTAAGCCGGAGATGAAACTCTGCATATAATAATTTTCTGGATGACAGGATGGTCTCTGCGCAACAAGTTCATGTTCTGCTCAAATTGTTCGACATACACAACAACAGTTGAGGATTGAGTGGGAATGATGAAATGCTTTGACATTGTCACAGACAGAAGTAACTGAAAACCTATCGGTGAGATGTCGGCAGAATCTGTGCCATGGCAGGTTATAAGTAGTAAAACCCGTGCCACGCCACCATTGAGCAGCCGGACCAATGAAGAAGAAATTGCCAATTCGGTCCTTTGCTCAAGAGGTGTCCGTGCAGACTCAAAGTATTGCTCCAAGTTTTGTATCCAGCCATCAGGGTCTTCACCATTGAATTCAGCAATATGCAATTTAGCAGGCTGACCGTCAGAACAGCTCTGAGGAAATCAGCAGGTGGCTGTGGTTCTCGGTCTGCGGCCACCTTCGGGTACTCATCTTCCACAACATACTCGACAAGCGGAGGTGGTTGGTGCAATTGGTGGTGGTGTTGGTGGTGCTGCACTGGCTGATCCCTGGTCCCCTGTAAATCGTTCTTCGGTGTCCCATAGTGAGGATGCCGGTATGGCATTTTAGGGGTGCCATCGAGGTTGAGTTCACGCCCAGTGTGGTCCTGTAGTCGAGCTGTGCCCCCCACAGGAGCAGATTGCTGTCAGCCACAGAGCCCATAGGACCCAACTGTTTGGGGCGCCCCAACAGTGGTAGGACCGGAGGAACCGCAGGAGGTGTTTTGTTATGAACACTATCCTGTGCAGACTCAGGTGCAGGCTCCTCATCTTCCTCCTCTTCAGGATCAGACAAGAGTCATTTGAAATTGGCTTGGATCTTTGCGAAGTTTGTTTGAATACTGAGGAAATTTTTGTTAACTATAGCAGTGAATTCCTGGAACTCTTTTCTATCTTGTTCCCTGTCCTGTTGCAGTGCTTGATGTCTAATTGCAGAGATTGTAGTTCCAAATCAACCGTATCTCCAGATGCAAGTACTTTGGTCATGTTGCAATACTGGAAAAGCCCAACGCGAGTGCGAGAGAGTGCAAGAACACGCAGGGAGGGAGGGAGGGAAATATTACCTCACGGTTGTACCTTCCCAGGTCTACCGCCGTCGATCGCCACCACCAACTTGTCCGCCGCCGATGCTACACGACCTAGAGCGCGGGCACCGGAATTTTACAACTGGAAATTTTTTTTACCTAGCAACCGAGCTTTGCCTCCAGATTGTAGCCGAGCACTGCCTCTCAACACCAGGCCGCCACCGATCGTACCCAACACCGCCGCCTGAATCTGTGAGGAAAGAAGGGAGATTTTACGAGAGAACCCAACCCCAGCTCCACGCAGATTCGAACGCCGCCAAGGATCAGCAAGCTCTGATACCAATTGTTAGGTTCTAACTAATACTGACAGTGAATAGCATCAATTTGGGAAGAAATTCTGGAACTATCGCATCATCTAAGGTCTGTATTAGAGGTAAAATGGGAATACGAGTTCAGTAGCACGCCACTGGCGGCTAGGGTTTTGACCAAATTACACCAAGATGATCTTCGATGGAGAAGGAAAAGGGCTTTATAGCCATTACAAAGAAGAAGAGCAGGTAAAAAGCAAGCGCGATAAGCTGGCTGTTGTCTGGAATTGAACAGCGACGCGTAGGAGCTGGGATGTCGTCGGATCCAGGATCATCGGCTGGTACTACGGTCCATTTCGCGAAACGGTAAGTGACGATGTGGGCCATAGGATCAGCAATCACGTCGAGAACGACTCCAAAGCGCCGAACAGTAAAAGTGTTGATCTTCAGAGCCTGACAGGGGATGCGCGATCCTGTCACCATGGTGGCTGGTGAAGACCTCGCGACGTCGAATCTTGACCCGTGGAGGACGATGAGGAGAGAGAGAGAGAGATGAGAGATGATAGAGAAAAGGTTGAGAGCAAATCAAATGGGAGGACGGAGAGAAAAACCATGGTACTTTCTTTTAGAACCGTAATGCAGGCACTATATACTTGTATATCAGTCTGTATTTGCAATTGTATTTCAGATAGAAAATTGGTGGCACAGATCTCAAAGTCCATGTGGCCGGTCTAGATTCTAGCGACGCCTACAACCAATAGCCAAAAATCCACACTCGAATGTTCCTCTGCTTCTCTCCCAGGAACCGAGAATTCCCATCCCGGATTTGATTCTTATTCTTAAATCCTGATCCACGCCTCTTTCCCACTCGTTCTGACGTACCCTCGGATGCCGGATCCCATCCGAAAATTGGAACCAGATGTCAACATGGGCAACTACTGAACGTCCATTCCTATAAAAGATATACCTAACCGGTACACGTGTGAGATTAAACATTGCCAAATTTCTGCTAGAAAAATGCTTCAATCTACAAAACTTTGATGATGTGAAAGTCATGCATTGTATAATTTTTCACGTACAAAGAAAACTACTTCCTTCAGTATCAAAAAAACATGACGTTTTGGATATAGTTTCAGTCAAACTTTTAAAACTTTAACTACTGATATAGTTTTAAATATTTAGATTAGGCACTCGAAAATCATATGCATAGATTCACCTCGAAAAGTATTTTCATAATATCATAATTATTCGGTTCTATATGACGATGGCATAGCACTTGGGTATCATCAGGGAGGACAATACCGGTCCTCTGGACATAGGGTGGGCCAGGCCGACTACTCGGAGTCCGACTTTTACAAGGGGGCGCCTCATCAACTTGGGGTACAAGACAGGGATAAACACTTACCCGACAATCCTGGATTCTATTGTAACTAATTAGTTAACCAATCTGTAAGCCGATCAGGACTCTTGTAACCCTACCCCGGTCGTCTATATAAGGCCAGGTAGGGATCCCTTGATCGGCAAGTTCTGATACGCTTTCATCAGTTCCCATACTCTTTACACATATAGCCTAAGCAACCTAGAGATCTGTTCTCGAGGTTCTGCGGCACTCGTGATACAAGCAATGCCATCCACCAAACACAGGACGTAGGGTATTACCTCTCCTTGAGAGCCTGAACCTGTCTAAACTTTGTCTCCCGTGTGCACCCATCTAGATCTGCTGTGCGTATGCCGCCCCGCATTCATTATTGCCGGATTATAATACCGATAGTTGGCGCGCCAGGTAGGGGCAGCGCACATAGATTCATCTAAACAGATTCAGATGGGTTTTCCCCAACGACAACGGTGACTTCGTCCTAGGCCGAATCATGAGATTTGGCTCCCTGGACGTTGTCCCCGATCCAGCACAGTTTTTCCGATTCGAAAAGCTGACTTCATCGCCGACAAGCTCGGCAAGCTTCACCTTTGCGACTCGGCTTCCCGCTAATCAACGGAGGCTTCATCACCATCTTCACTCGGACTCACTTCAGAATCCACGCCTTCGGCTCTCCTCCCCAAGGATGAGTTTGGCCGAAGTCGGATCTGCTGTTTGAACACGGGTTCCCACCCGTCGAGCAGGGATCCCGACTGGCTGGCACGATCGAGTCCCTCTACCCGTCCTCGACTACGACTCGGACGGCTTCGAGAGATCGGGAAGCCACCATCCCTCTCGGGAGGCCTTCATTGCTGACTCGGACATGCTGACAAACAACGGTGACCAGTCAATCCCCATCGCGGATCTCAGCCGACACATACGCGGGTGCGTGTTCAACGTTGGCGACTTCGTCCTGCGCTGAGTCCAGTCCAACAAGGACAAGCACAAGCTCTCACCACCGTGGGAGGACCCGTACGTTGTCGCTAAAGTGCTGTGCCCGCGGGCTTACCGACTGAAGGATAAGGACGATAGCCTCATCACCAACGCCTTGAACATTGAACAACTAAGTCGCTTCTATGCTTAAGCTTTGTACTTCCATATTTTAAGTATGAATACATGAATAAAATATTTCTTTGCTCCACCCGAGTAACTTTTGGGGGTTCCCGACTGGCCCGCTATGCACGCTCACAACTCCGCATAGTGGACACTCGAGGGTGTAACAGCCTAATAAATAAATTAAAATTTCTCCCGCCCCCGCCGCCACGTGGCGGCCTCCCGTTCGCCGCGTCCGTTCGGCGCCCGCGCCCCGCACCCCGCGCCCGCCCCGCTCCCCTGGCCGCCACGCGGCGCGCCCCCGCTGGCCGCCCGTTCGGCTCCCGCCCGGGGCCGCTCCTGGCGCGCCACGTGGCGCGCGCCCGTGCGCCGCCCTCGGGGGCCCCCGCCGCCCCGCTCCGCCTCGTCCCGACGCGCGCCGGCGCCCACGTCGCCGGCCATGCCGGCCGGTCGGCCGCGCCGCGCGTCTCCCCGCGTCCCCCGGCCTCCTCTCTCCTCCTCCCCATTCGCTCCCCCGCCCGCGCCTCCTCCTCCTCGCGTCGCCGCCCCGTTTGCCGCTCGCCGCCGCTCGTCGCCGCCGCTACCGGAGCCGCGCCGCCGCCCCGGGTCGTCTTCCCCGACGCCGGCGCCACCTCCTCCGCCCCGGGTCGTCGTCCCCTTCGCCGCCTCGTCCTCCGCCGGACCCCGCCGCTCCTCCCGTCGCCGTCGCCGCCGTCGTCTCCGCCTCCGGCCGCCGCCCTCGCCTCCCTCGCCGGCCCCGTCGCCCCGCCTTGCCGCCGGTGAGCCGCCGCCCTCCCGCCTCCCTCCTCCCCGTGGCCGAGGCCGCCGCCGCCTCCTCGCTTCCCCGGCCGGCCGTGGCCCACGGCCCGGCCTGCCTCCCCGCGGCCCGCTCGGCCGGCCGTCGGCCGGCCCGCCTCCGCCGTCCCCTGGACCCGCCGAGCCCGAGCCCTAGCAAAAAAAAAGGGGAAAGAAAAAGAAAAAGAAGAAAAGGAAAAGAAAAAGGAAAGAAATAAAAGAAAGTAAGAAAAATTAAAAAGAAATGGCCCAGGGCCCCACTGTCATAGACTTAGGCTAGATTAGAGTTAGTGTAAAAAGTTTTTAAATTATTTCTGGTATTTAGGAATTTAAGAAAATTGATTAAAATTGCTGAGAACTTCAAAAATTCACCAAAAATTCATATGGACTCAGAAAAATATGAAATTTTTATATTTGGAGTCAGTAAAACATGTAGAATCCATTAAAAATAGTTTCAACCATGTAACCATGCTGGAAATTTGCAATATTTAATTAAATGCTTTAATCCTTGCATAAATCGTTATAGATTTATTATTTGCCCAAAAATTATGAAAATTTACCACCATGACCAGAACAGCAATACGTACCCATGAAAAATAACCCCATATTAATTTGGTATCCAGAAAACTAATCATTTATCATATTGGTCCCTTAGGGTTTAATCGATCGCCGCAAAACCCCTTTTTCCGACCCTCGCCCCAAAAAGGAACCAAACCCTTTTCCCAATTAGTTTTAATTGCAATGATTAGTATCGTGTGCATTCATACATATACTTAATGAAATGTCATGCTGAAATCTTATCGTGTATTATCCGTTCTCTTCGTCGCCGTTTTGCAAAATCCCAGAAACCGTCGACGAGGGAGTGGAGCCTCAGCAGCTCGAGTTCCAGGAACCCGAGGAGTTTCCCAGTCCAGGCAAGCAGAGCTTGCGGCATTGCCATGCCACCTTGTCATTATTTTCCTATTCTCGTACATTTTGCTAAATTTACTTTCCAGTCTAATATGTTGCGATGCTATTACCTTGATGGGTTTAAATTGGTGAGTAATCAACTTAAACCTTAATAAGTGAGGCGAGAGACGAGGGGGCATTGTTGAGAGGGCGTCTGTACATTGTTGGGGTCGCTCGAGCCCTACGTCGAGTATTTTGGGAGGTACAGTACGTGAACCCTCTCTCGATGTCCCCTGGAAAGCCGCAAGTCAGCTGGTTGTGTCGGGGACCATAGTTGATGGCTAGTTGGGGCCCGCTCATGGTGGACTAGCTATCCTCATGAGCCGGACCAACAGGATCTTTATGGGGTCATCGACCAATCAGGGACTCTTCTAGAGAATTGATTTGAATAATGAATGTCTAAGGATTAATGTTGTTATTGTGGTCATGTATCATGGAAAACCTCTCTTATTCTGCTGTTGTTGCTCTACTCTACTAGCATGATAGGGTTGATGTCTTATGCTAATTAATGCTATGTTAATATCATGTCCAAGCACTACTAAGTCTTGCGAGTACTTTTGTACTCATTGGTAGTTATTGTTGCATGCTTAGGAACAGGTGAACCCTCCCTCGGCGATTATTTCCCGGATGATGCCTGAATTTGGTTGCCTCTTCAGCTTATCGAAACTGTGGGCCTCTGTAGGGTATTTTGGGTTCTTTTGGAGATACTAGCTTGTATCTCAGGGTAACTGAATACTTCCGCTGTTTAACTCTCGTACTTAAGGCCTTCGAGCCAGTTGTGTGTAAGATAACTATTTGCCCAAACATAAGGGATGTGAACTATTATCTAGTAATCCTCCCTGTAGAGTTCGTGTGATGGTATACAGAGTTGGTTACCACGTCTCTTTGTGCACAGTGTGTGTATGATTGAAGTGTGCGAAGGGACGGTAGTGAGTTGGTACGAATCTTCTTTGCGAGGTTCGTGATTGCGAGTCGAGTGACCCGCCAGCTGTGATGCGATTGCCGGCTGGGCAGGGTGTGGATGTCAGTGTCGGGCCTTCGGGTGACCCACCAATTCGTGCTTCGGCCGATTGGGTTAGGGTGTGGACACGGACGTCGGGCTCCTCTCGTAATTGCGGATTGAGTGACCCGCCAGCGGTAGCTGGGCAGGGTGTGGACGACAGTGTCGGGCCTTCGGGTGACCCACCAATTCGTGCTTCGGCCGATTGGGTTAGGGTGTGGACACACACGTCGGGCTCATCTCGCAGGAAGTCGAGTGCTAACCCGCTACAGGGTCGTTGGAACTATATCTGGCTCATTGAATGATGCCCGTTTCTGGCCGGCTGGTCCCAGCCATTGTATGCAGTGCTGGTCAGTGTCGAACCCTGAGGTGGTTGTTCGGTCTTTGACGGCGTGTTGTTCGTGAGTCAGGTACTGTTCCGGGTCCCGACAGCTTTGGTATCAGAGCCGAGCTGACTGTAGGTAACCCTTGCAGGTGGGCGTTAGCTCAGGGCTCTGTTTGTGAAAATTATTTGTGAAAACTAAAAACGAATTGCGAAAAAATATAAGTAGGTTGCCCGTTTATTACTTTTCCATATCTCTCTTAGAACTAACCTTTCTCACACATGTTTTGTTTTCAGCAAATGTTTTTTTTCTAACTCTGGTTCTTTATCTCTGTGATTCATCAGATGCCGCTTGGAACGCTCTTCCGTGCTACCCACTGCCTCGATGTGGGTGGTTTCCCAGAGTTGCTCCTCTTCGCTCTCCGCGAGCTGGGCTTCACCTGGATGCCGGAGTACCGCGTGTACCGTCTGGACCGTGGCTTCGGTATCTTCAGGTTCGAGGCCGACGTCAGCATCCATGCTCGTCCTACGGACCCCGGAGTGCAGCCATCCACCTTTGAGGGGTATGGCCTCACTGCAGAATCAGCTGTGCAGGACGCGGCTTATGCCGCCATCTGCTGCCTCCGTCATGAGCTTCCGGGTTTAGAGGAGTCTTCACTCCGCTACTACCCTTCCCGTGATCCTGAAGACTTGGTCGCGCCATACCCAAGCTTCGCACATGAGAGTGACCCCACGGTTGCTTTCCTTGTGCGCCTGGTTCGCGTCCTCGACCTCGCCTACCGTGCTGCAGTTGACGAAAGGGATAGGGTGTGTCAGCGTCTTCGCCGCACTCTCTACTCTGTTCCCGCGGCATATGCTCCAGTGATCTTCCTCCCCGAAGTGATAGCAGGTGAAGGCTACTACTCCATGTATGATGGGATTCCTCCGGAATTGGAAGCTCCGGAGATTGGTGGGATTGAGTTTGGAAACCGCCCCACCGTCAGTAGCGCTGCTATGGTTGCAGGTGGACATCGCCGTGTTCACGGCCTTCCTCCGCTCGGGACTATCATCCCTATCTTTGAGCGGCGGATTCCCATCCCTCTCAACCTGGAGGCGTTTGAGGCCGCTCGCTACCGCGAGTGGACTCCTGAGCGGCAGTTCCTTTGAAGCTACCGTCTTGTGTTGGTAGTTCCTGATGTGATATAAGGACTGAACTACCAAGATCTGATGAAGTTGGTTAGTTGTGAAGGCAGTTTGGATGGATGTGTGTATGCTGCCCGCAACTAACACCAGCCCATTTGGCACCTTTTTGTAGCATGGGCTGCATCTAACCTGATGTAATAGGTTAGCTTTTGGGAACAATGATGAAGTGTGTGTATGTAGGACTGCAATCTTTTGGTCTGAATGCTGTAATGTTTGAATTCGCGCTAAGGCGTTGTAAGTTGCAGTCAGCAGTGAAAGACTTTGTATGCTACTACTACCACTAATGTGAAGTTTCTAGTTCCTCGCACTCAGAAGATGTCCATTTTCTTGTGAAAATGTTGCTAATGATGTGTGTTCTTGTGCTGTTTATTCCAATGAGTTTGCATGGACTCTCGTGAATTAAAGCCTAACCCTCCCCTTGTTGCACTCTTTGTATTGTAACAGGATGGATCCCGGCGATCTCAACCAGCCTCCTATGCCTGCTGGAGGTGGAATCCCTCCTCCTCCACCTCAGCCAACCATCGCTGAGTTGCTTTTGATGATGGAGAGAAGCAGGGCAGATCAGAACCGCATCCTGGAGCAGCTGGCTCGCGCTCAGGCCGCTAATGCTGGGCATGCTCATAGCGGTCTAGCTGACTTTCAGCGGACCAATCCGCCGGTGTTTGATCATTCTGAAGATCCACTGGATGCAGACGATTGGCTCCGTACCATTGAAAGAAAGCTGCAGCTAGCTCACAGCTCCCCCGAAGAGAAAGTGACCTTCGCCACCCACCAGCTTGCAGGAGCAGCAGCTGCTTGGTGGGAGAATTACCTGGCCATGCAACCAGATGCTCACCAGGTGTCTTGGGCAGAATTCTGCACTGCCTTCCGTCGAGCCCATATTCCAGATGGTCTTATGGACATGAAGGCACGGGAATTCCTGGAGCTCACCCAAGGGAAGAGCTCTGTCAGGGAGTACATGCACCGTTTCAACCGCCTGGCCCGGTATGCTATGGCTGAAATCCCAAACGACAGTCTTCGCCGTGGAAGGTTTATGCGTGGGCTGAGTGCCAAGCTGCAGAAAGAGTTGGCACTTCGGGACATCAAGGACTATGAGGACCTTGTAAACAAGGCCATGGTTATGGAAGACAAGCTCAATAATCTCGAGAGGAGCCGCAAGCGCGAGAGGGAATTGGCTAGAGCTTCCAGCAGCAACTCTCAGCAACACCGTGCTTGGCAGGCACCTTCTCCCCAGTTCAGGGCACCTCCACCGTCTCGCCCATCCAACCCTGTGACACGCCAGCCACAGCAGTATGCTCAGCAGAGGCCAGTTGGTGGGAATCAAGCTCCTCGTCCTGTTCAGAACATGGCCAGTGTGACTTGCTACAACTGTGGAAACAAAGGGCATTATTCCAACAGTTGTCCTCACCCACGTGCTCCTCAACCTTTTGCTCCCAGACCTCAGGGTGGTGCCTACCCTGTGAAGCAACAGTCTGCAAGGCCACAACAGTCAGGCCATGGCAGGGTGAACCATCTTTCAGTGGAAGAAGCCGAAGCGTCACCTGATGTGATTCTGGGTACGCTCCTCGTTAATTCTTGTCCTGCCGCAGTTCTTTTTGATTCAGGAGCATCGCATTCCTTTATATCTAGCAAGTTTGCTCTTAATTGCGGCATGTCCCTCATACCAATGCGCCTTCCCCATGTTATTCAAACACCTGGCTCGGAAATGAGGGCTGAGCACGAGTGTGAAGATGTTTCCATTAACATCGGTCAGAAGGTCTTCTTAGCCACCGCCATGGTTCTTCCATCCTCGGACATTGATCTGATCCTTGGAATGAATTGGCTCTCAAAGCATCAAGCAGTAATCGACTGTGCTCAGAGGTCTATCATTCTCACCAGTAGTGATGGAGACAAAGTGGAAGTTGTCCCCGAGCTCTCTGGCAGTTACCTCTATGCTTTGAAAGCTGATCAAGCCCCTTCTGTCTCTGATGTACCTGTGGTATGTGAATTCCCAGACGTCTTTCCCGAAGAATTGCCTGGTATGCCGCCGGATCGGGCAGTGGAGTTTGTTATCGACCTCCCGCCAGGAACTGCCCCGATCTCCAAACGGCCATACCGGATACCTCCAAACGAGCTGGTAGAAATGAAGAAACAACTCCAAGAGCTGGAGAACAAAGGTTTCATTCGGCCCAGTTCTTCACCTTGGGGATGTCCTGCCATGTTCGTAAAGAAGAAGGATTCCAGTTTGCGGATGGTGGTTGACTACCGCCCACTGAATGAAGTGACGGTGAAGAACAAGTATCCGCTTCCTCGCATCGATGATCTGTTTGATCAGCTCACTGGTGCTTCTGTGTTTTCGAAGATCGATCTTCGTCTGGGCTACCATCAGATCAAAATCAGATCTGCGGATATTCCGAAGACAGCTTTCACGACTCGATATGGGTCGTATGAGTACACAGTGATGTCCTTTGGACTAACCAATGCTCCGTCCACGTTCATGCAATTGATGAATTCGGTATTCATGGAATACCTGGACAAGTTCGTGGTCATCTTCATCGATGACATCCTAATCTATTCCAAGACCCAAGAAGACCATGCCAACCACCTGAGGCGTGTGCTCGAGAAGTTGCGAGAGCACCGTCTGTATGCCAAATTCACCAAGTGTGAGTTCTGGAAGTCCCAAGTGGAATTTCTAGGCCATGTCCTATCTTCTGAAGGTGTAGCTGTTGATCCCGGCAAAGTGCAAGCTGTTCAGGATTGGAAACAACCCAAATCTGTCTCGCACATCCGAAGCTTCCTTGGACTGGCTGGGTATTACCGCCGATTCATTGAGGGCTTCTCCTCTTTTGCCAAGCCCATGACCGAGTTGTTGAAGAAGGAGAAGAAGTTTGTGTGGTCAGCCAAATGTGAAGAAAGCTTTCAAGAGCTGAAGAAGAGGCTAACCACCGCTCCCATCCTGGTCCTCCCAGATCTCCAAAAGAGCTTCGAGATCTATTGCGACGCCTCACGCCAAGGTCTTGGTTGTGTTCTCATGCAAGAAGGTCGCGTGGTAGCATATGCCTCCCGGCAATTGCGACCACACGAAGCCAACTATCCAACTCATGATCTAGAGCTCGCAGCAGTCGTTCATGCCTTGAAGATATGGCGCCATTACCTTATCGGCAGCCGTTGCGAGATCTACTCCGACCATAAGAGTCTGAAGTATCTGTTCACTCAGCCTGATTTGAATCTTCGACAACGAAGATGGCTGGAATTGATCAAAGACTATGATATTGGTCTCAACTATACCCCTGGCAAGGGCAATGTCGTTGCAGATGCGCTAAGCAGGAAAGCTTACTGCAACAATTCTTTGGTTCTGGAGCATCAGCCATCCCTTCATGACCAGTTCCAACGCCTTAATCTTGAGATTGTTCCAGTTGGGTATCTTGCCACCTTGGAAGTGAAACCCACTCTGGAAGATCAGATTAAAGCTGCTCAAGTGACAAGTGTGGGCATCCAGAAGATAAAGGAGAAGATGAAAGAAGGATCAGCCACTTGTTTTGTGGAAGATGAGCACGGAGTCCTTTGGTTCGGTGATCGTTTGGTCGTCCCTAAGGACAAGGAATTGCGAGCACTCATTCTTCATGAAGCCCACAACACTCCTCTCTCCATCCATCCTGGCAGTACCAAGATGTACCAGGACCTCCGTCCCCGATTCTGGTGGACTCGTATGAAAAGGGAGATTGCTCAGTATGTCGCTGAGTGTGATACCTGCCGCCGAGTCAAGGCCGAGTACCAGCGACCAGCAGGTCTCTTGCAACCCCTTCCTGTACCTGAGTGGAAATGGGAAGAGGTAGGCATGGACTTTGTCGTCGGCCTCCCAAGGTCGCAAAAGGGAAATGATGCTATCTGGGTGATTGTGGACCGCCTCTCTAAAGTGGCTCACTTTATCCCGGTCAAGACAACCCACAAAGTGAGTCAGCTCGCTGAGCTGTACATCTCCAAGATTGTCTGTCTCCATGGGGTTCCGAAGCGAATTGTTTCGGATCGGGGTCCTCAGTTCACCAACCGCTTCTGGCAGAGTTTGCATGAAGTCATGGGAACCAAGCTGTCCTTCAGTACCGCTTATCACCCTCAGACGAGCGGTCAAACCGAGAGAACCAATCAGATTCTGGAAGACATGCTCCGAGCTTGTGTTCTTACCTTCGGTCCCAGCTGGGAGAAGTCCTTGCCCTACGCAGAGTTCTCCTACAATAATAGCTTCCAAACCAGTCTCGGCATGGCACCATTCGAAGCTCTTTATGGGCGCAGGTGCCGTACTCCTCTTAATTGGTCCGAAACCGTGTGAACGACAATTCTTCGGTCCAGATTCAATTAAAGAAGCTGAATCTCAAGTTCGGGTGATTCGCGAACGGCTCCGCGCAGCTCAATCCAGGCAGAAGAGTTACGCCGATCCGAAGCGCAAAGAGGTACAGTATCAAGTCAATGACTTCGTTTACCTCAGAGTCACGCCGTTCAAGGGCACTCATCGATTCAGAGTTAAGGGCAAGTTGGCCCCTCGCTTCATCGGCCCTTTCCGCATCCTTGCCAAACGAGGTGCCGTCGCATATCAGCTGGAACTGCCCCCAGCTCTCGCCGATGTGCACGATGTCTTCCATGTCTCTCAGCTGAAGAAATGTCTTCGTCCTCCTCTCAAGGAAGTCCCTCTCGAAGACCTCGAGCTCCAACCAGATCTGACCTACCAAGAGAGTCCAGTCCGCATCCTTGAAGAATCAGAACGGACTACTCGCAACCAAACCTACAAGTTCCTCAAGGTCCAGTGGAGCAACCATTCTGAAGACGAAGCCACTTGGGAACGTGAAGACTGGCTCCAATCTGCTTATCCTTTGTTCTTTTCTAACCGTTAGAGATCTCGGGTCGAGATCTTTTGTAAGGGGGGTAGATTTTGTAACAGCCTAATAAATAAATTAAAATTTCTCCCGCCCCCGCCGCCACGTGGCGGCCTCCCGTTCGCCGCGTCCGTTCGGCGCCCGCGCCCCGCACCCCGCGCCCGCCCCGCTCCCCTGGCCGCCACGCGGCGCGCCCCCGCTGGCCGCCCGTTCGGCTCCCGCCCGGGGCCGCTCCTGGCGCGCCACGTGGCGCGCGCCCGTGCGCCGCCCTCGGGGGCCCCCGCCGCCCCGCTCCGCCTCGTCCCGACGCGCGCCGGCGCCCACGTCGCCGGCCATGCCGGCCGGTCGGCCGCGCCGCGCGTCTCCCCGCGTCCCCCGGCCTCCTCTCTCCTCCTCCCCATTCGCTCCCCCGCCCGCGCCTCCTCCTCCTCGCGTCGCCGCCCCGTTTGCCGCTCGCCGCCGCTCGTCGCCGCCGCTACCGGAGCCGCGCCGCCGCCCCGGGTCGTCTTCCCCGACGCCGGCGCCACCTCCTCCGCCCCGGGTCGTCGTCCCCTTCGCCGCCTCGTCCTCCGCCGGACCCCGCCGCTCCTCCCGTCGCCGTCGCCGCCGTCGTCTCCGCCTCCGGCCGCCGCCCTCGCCTCCCTCGCCGGCCCCGTCGCCCCGCCTTGCCGCCGGTGAGCCGCCGCCCTCCCGCCTCCCTCCTCCCCGTGGCCGAGGCCGCCGCCGCCTCCTCGCTTCCCCGGCCGGCCGTGGCCCACGGCCCGGCCTGCCTCCCCGCGGCCCGCTCGGCCGGCCGTCGGCCGGCCCGCCTCCGCCGTCCCCTGGACCCGCCGAGCCCGAGCCCTAGCAAAAAAAAAGGGGAAAGAAAAAGAAAAAGAAGAAAAGGAAAAGAAAAAGGAAAGAAATAAAAGAAAGTAAGAAAAATTAAAAAGAAATGGCCCAGGGCCCCACTGTCATAGACTTAGGCTAGATTAGAGTTAGTGTAAAAAGTTTTTAAATTATTTCTGGTATTTAGGAATTTAAGAAAATTGATTAAAATTGCTGAGAACTTCAAAAATTCACCAAAAATTCATATGGACTCAGAAAAATATGAAATTTTTATATTTGGAGTCAGTAAAACATGTAGAATCCATTAAAAATAGTTTCAACCATGTAACCATGCTGGAAATTTGCAATATTTAATTAAATGCTTTAATCCTTGCATAAATCGTTATAGATTTATTATTTGCCCAAAAATTATGAAAATTTACCACCATGACCAGAACAGCAATACGTACCCATGAAAAATAACCCCATATTAATTTGGTATCCAGAAAACTAATCATTTATCATATTGGTCCCTTAGGGTTTAATCGATCGCCGCAAAACCCCTTTTTCCGACCCTCGCCCCAAAAAGGAACCAAACCCTTTTCCCAATTAGTTTTAATTGCAATGATTAGTATCGTGTGCATTCATACATATACTTAATGAAATGTCATGCTGAAATCTTATCGTGTATTATCCGTTCTCTTCGTCGCCGTTTTGCAAAATCCCAGAAACCGTCGACGAGGGAGTGGAGCCTCAGCAGCTCGAGTTCCAGGAACCCGAGGAGTTTCCCAGTCCAGGCAAGCAGAGCTTGCGGCATTGCCATGCCACCTTGTCATTATTTTCCTATTCTCGTACATTTTGCTAAATTTACTTTCCAGTCTAATATGTTGCGATGCTATTACCTTGATGGGTTTAAATTGGTGAGTAATCAACTTAAACCTTAATAAGTGAGGCGAGAGACGAGGGGGCATTGTTGAGAGGGCGTCTGTACATTGTTGGGGTCGCTCGAGCCCTACGTCGAGTATTTTGGGAGGTACAGTACGTGAACCCTCTCTCGATGTCCCCTGGAAAGCCGCAAGTCAGCTGGTTGTGTCGGGGACCATAGTTGATGGCTAGTTGGGGCCCGCTCATGGTGGACTAGCTATCCTCATGAGCCGGACCAACAGGATCTTTATGGGGTCATCGACCAATCAGGGACTCTTCTAGAGAATTGATTTGAATAATGAATGTCTAAGGATTAATGTTGTTATTGTGGTCATGTATCATGGAAAACCTCTCTTATTCTGCTGTTGTTGCTCTACTCTACTAGCATGATAGGGTTGATGTCTTATGCTAATTAATGCTATGTTAATATCATGTCCAAGCACTACTAAGTCTTGCGAGTACTTTTGTACTCATTGGTAGTTATTGTTGCATGCTTAGGAACAGGTGAACCCTCCCTCGGCGATTATTTCCCGGATGATGCCTGAATTTGGTTGCCTCTTCAGCTTATCGAAACTGTGGGCCTCTGTAGGGTATTTTGGGTTCTTTTGGAGATACTAGCTTGTATCTCAGGGTAACTGAATACTTCCGCTGTTTAACTCTCGTACTTAAGGCCTTCGAGCCAGTTGTGTGTAAGATAACTATTTGCCCAAACATAAGGGATGTGAACTATTATCTAGTAATCCTCCCTGTAGAGTTCGTGTGATGGTATACAGAGTTGGTTACCACGTCTCTTTGTGCACAGTGTGTGTATGATTGAAGTGTGCGAAGGGACGGTAGTGAGTTGGTACGAATCTTCTTTGCGAGGTTCGTGATTGCGAGTCGAGTGACCCGCCAGCTGTGATGCGATTGCCGGCTGGGCAGGGTGTGGATGTCAGTGTCGGGCCTTCGGGTGACCCACCAATTCGTGCTTCGGCCGATTGGGTTAGGGTGTGGACACGGACGTCGGGCTCCTCTCGTAATTGCGGATTGAGTGACCCGCCAGCGGTAGCTGGGCAGGGTGTGGACGACAGTGTCGGGCCTTCGGGTGACCCACCAATTCGTGCTTCGGCCGATTGGGTTAGGGTGTGGACACACACGTCGGGCTCATCTCGCAGGAAGTCGAGTGCTAACCCGCTACAGGGTCGTTGGAACTATATCTGGCTCATTGAATGATGCCCGTTTCTGGCCGGCTGGTCCCAGCCATTGTATGCAGTGCTGGTCAGTGTCGAACCCTGAGGTGGTTGTTCGGTCTTTGACGGCGTGTTGTTCGTGAGTCAGGTACTGTTCCGGGTCCCGACAAAGGGCTACACCATACCGGGTGCACCTAACCGCACTCGGGCTCTTCTCATTCGAACAATTATTTTACTACTGTGTAAAAAGCTCAGCGTTAACTCTTCGTCTTCGATCGCCGGTCTATGCCACAACCCTGCGCTACACGGAAAACAGCCCACGGCTAATCTCTACGCAATGGGGGCTATGACGGATCGGCAAGAGCACACATAAAGCTAACTTACACACGAACAAATCTTTACGAAAGAGATTAACAAACACAGAACATGTTCGCCAAAGATACGCATAAAAGAGTGACACTCGGGCTTCCCGAGTACTTGACATGTATTTCGAACAGTTCATATACATATCCCTACTTTTACAGGTTGGCACGGTCAGATAGGGAATTCGTGGCAGCATGGATTTCCTCCATCAGCGCCGGGATCTCTTCGTCAGGGACGTCAGCGGGCCTTCGCCTGATCAGGGACGGGTCGTCCTCCTACAAAGCGTCGCAGGCCACTCGACCAGCCGCCTTCAAGGACTTGATCTGCGCTTCCTTCACGGTCACCCACTCCTGCACTGTGCGGAGGGTGCCTTTCAAGTTTTCCCACTCGGCCTGGCGCTGGCCGAATCGATTGAAGGCCGGGAGCTTGGCCTGGAGGAACTCGGTTTGTCCCGGTATCTCCTGGCTAGGCTCTACATAGACGATACAAAATCAGCTACTCGAGAAAAAGCATCAAGACTCTCCGCTCGGTTCCATGAACCGAGTGAAGGCTCGGGGGCTACACCCATTGGGTGAAACCTACAAGCCAAAAAGAACCTCCGCCTGACTATTCCAGTCGGCTGGAGGCTCAGGAGCTACACTCACTGGGTGCACTGATCGTGCCCTCAGTACGGAATCTACAGGCTAACAAAGAACCTCCGCCCGACTGCTCCAGTTGGCTGGAGGCTCGGGAGCTACTTCCCAGTGGATGCACCATCTGTGCACTCACGACAACAACGAAAAAAAAAGAAGAGCGACGGTAACGTGCCTCCAACGGGCCGCTAGTCGGTCACCGAACAACTCGGGATTAAAGCGTTACAGTTTGAAGGGTTTCGGTGGTTGATCTCCAGGGATCCACAGCCACCTGAATACACCCGAGTGAACGGCGGCAGTAGTGCGCCTCCAGTGGGCCGCTAGTCGGATACCGAGCAACTCGGAGCTACCGGTTTCTCCACCCGGATATTCCGGGAACTTTACCCTAGAATCTCTGGGATCTGGAACTTCCGGATTCAGTGGAATGTCCGGGTATAAGGCTCCGTCACTCGGGACCGAAGCGCTACAGCTTGTGTTCTGGTTCTGACGCGAATTTCAAGGGCACGCCCCCAGAGGGACACTAGCTGGACCTAAGCCACTCGGGAAACCAGATGCCACTTGGGAATTCAATCGGAATTCATGGTATGCCCCCCGCTGGACCATCAGCCGGTCTCCATCCGCTGGAAATGACTGGATACCACCAGAACTTACTCGTTATTAACTCAACCGCCATGATATTCCTGCCCGACGGGTGAATATTAATCGGCTTATTATCTCAACTCTACAGGAGTTCTATGAGTCCCTCACAATCTTCCTGCAGATCATAATAGGACGCGCCCAGGCGGATGCTACTCGGGAAGAAGGCAAAGGCACTCGGTTTGGGTATTACCATGACAAACTGCAGTCAGATCGTGAAGGACTCGGGGGCTACTAACGATGGCATGGCACCTGGGTATCGTCAGGGAGGACAATACCGGCCCTCTGGATATAGGGTGGGCCGGGCCGACTACTCGGAGTCCGACTTTTACACGGGGACGCCTCATCAACTTGGAGTACAAGACAGGGATAAACACTTACCTGACAATCCCGGATTCTATTGTAACTAATTAGTTAACCAATCTGTAAGCCGATCAAGACTCTTGTAACCCTACCCTGGTCGTCTATATAAGGCCAGGTAGGGATCCCCTGATCGGCAAGTTCTGATACGCTTTCATCAGTTCCCATACTCTTTACACATATAGCCTAAGCAACCTAGAGATCTGTTCTCGAGGTCCTGCGGCACTCGTGATACAAGCAATGCCATCCACCAAACACAGGACGTAGGGTATTACCTCTCCTTGAGGGTCTAAACCTGTCTAAACTTTGTCTCCCGTGTACACCCATCTAGATCTGCTGTGCGTATGCCACCCTGCATTCATTATTGTCGGATTATAACACCGACACTATACATATATTACAATAGAAAAATAGTGGTCAAAGTTGTATTTTGAAGACCGTGTCAATGTCGAAAACGTCAAGTATTTTGACACTGGAGGGAGTAGAAAAAAAAGGTCACTCATAAATGTTGTAGTACTTGTAAGTTTTTTTCCGATTACAAGATACACACTACATGATGCTCCCTGATCACACACCTATTATTGACTGCAACGAGAATAAAGCTCATATTAAAGCGCACTCTGTGTGCATAGAAGCGGTCACTAATATTTGAGCACTGGTAGACAGAATTGTACACCTAAAATTTAGGAGGTAATTCACTACAAGATAGATATAATTCATCCAATTTCCCTGTTGTCGTAGCTACGGGACTAGGAAGTGTATTTTAGGAACCCCCGATCGGTTACGTCAACCTCCGAGAGTACTAGAAGAGTACGAGCAAGTATAGTGTCCATCGAGGAGGAGCGCGCGAGAGCGGTGTCCGACGGAGCGGAACGTGAAACACTCCAGTCGGGGGGAAAGTAGAAACCCTCGTGTTGAGGCGAAGTGAAAACTCTCGTATATATTTCAGAGTTTATGGTTTTACATCTCAGAAAATCTCCCCCCTCTCTCTACCCTTGGGGTCCTATTTATAGAGAATGGGAATGGGGATGAGAAATTACAACTCTACCCCTCGGGTTACAACACGCTATGAGGGGTATTTTGGTCTTTTACAAGGAATCTCGGGAGATAGTCTAACACTCTAGTATTCTAGTACACGCTGCTACGACGACGTGTTGGCCTTGACGTTCATGATGCAACCTCGTCGTGCCGCGACCCCATCGGGACAGAGCATTGTCTCAACATCCGCGGGAAGAAGCATCAGCCTTGGCATCGTCGGGACAGAGCGTTGCCTCGACGTTGTCGGTGATGCCTGCAGAGCCTGTCGACGCCAGGGGAAACATGTCGATTCGAGGAGTGAGATCTTGACGTTGTCAAGGAGAAGTCCGTCGATTCGGGGTAGCGCGGGGACCCTTCCCCCAACAATAGCCCTTTGCCGGTTTGGGCGGTTGAGTGACGCCCGTCCGAGCCGAAGCACCAATTTCGAGGGGTTGGCGCGCGGGCTGGACCGATGACTTCCCTATACACCTTGATGGTTGCCTGAAACCACTGTGTTCGCGCTGACGTGAATGACCAAGTTACGTCAGCAAGGCTAGCCTTAATTCTCCGATCTCTCTCCTTTTTTTTTCTTTTTTTAATTTTTTAATTGTTTTTCTTTTCTCCTCTTTTTTTTCTTTCTTGTTTCCTCGCTTTTTTCTTTTATTTTCTTTTATTATTATTATTTTATTTATTTAATTATTATTATTTTTCCTTTTTTTCTTCCTCGCTTTTTTCTTCCTTTTGTTTTTTCTCTTTTTTCGCTTTCTTCCTCTTTTTACTTTTTCCTTTTTTCACTTTTTTCTTTTTTTTTATTTTTTCCTTTTTTTTACTCGGATTTAGCCCGGAATCTATAAATACATCGGCCTCCGCCCCCCGCCGTCGCTAGGTCGCATTGGCCCAACATCTGCTGGGATGGAGCGTTGCCTCGACGTCCGCCGGGACGGAGCGTGGCCTCGACGTCCGTCGGGACGAACGACGTCCGCTGGGATGGATGAGATCCGCTGGGACGGAGTGTTGCCTCGACGTCCGTCTGGACGGACGACGTCTGCCAGGATGGAGTGTTGCCTCGACGTCCGTCGGGACGGTTGCCTTGACGTCCGCCGGGACAGAGCGTGGCCTCGACGTCCGCCGGGACGGAGTGTTGCCTTGACGTCTGCAGGAATGGAGCGTTGCCTCGACGTCCGCCGGGATGGAGTGTTGCCTCGACGTCCGCCGGGACAGAGCGTTGCCTCGACGTCCGTCGGGACGGACGACATCCGCCGGGACGGAGCGTTGCCTCGACGTCCGCCGGGACGGAGTGTTGCCTTGACGTCTGCCTCGACGTCCGCGATGTCCACCGGGATGGAGTGTTGCCTCGATGTCCGCCGGGACGGAGTGTCACCTCGACGTCCACCGATAGACGTCCACTGAGAAGGAGCGTTTTGCTCCAAACGGGGCGTTTAGCTCGATGTCATGGGCGAGATAGACCTGTCCTGACATGGCGACGGAGATGTTGCTCGCGTGGCGGTGATGGGATGCTCAACGCTGCGGTGGAGCGTGCTCAACGCTGTGGGTGAGATAAAATTGTCCCGACACGACGATGGAGACGTTGCTCGCGTGGCGGTGACGGGATGCTCAATGCCACGGGGGAGCGTGCTCGACGCCGCGGGTAAGATAAAATTATCCCGACACGACGACGGAGACGTTGCTCATGTGGCGGTGAAGGGATGCTCAACGCCGCGGTGAAGCGTGCTCAATGCCGCGGGTGAGATAAAATTGTCCCGACACGGCGACGGAGACGTTGCTCGCCTGGCGGTGAAGGGATGCTCAACGCCAGGGCGGAGTGTGCTCAACGCCGTGGGTGAGTTAGACGTATCACGTGGCGGTGGAGGACAATGTTGACGACGAGATCCTGGTGCCATCAAGGGGGGCACAAAGGACGTCAAGTCCGAGAGTGCGCGAGGGCGACATCGACGACGAGCCCCTATGCTTGTGTGCGTTGTCATAGAAGAGCAAGCACACAAACAAGGCAGATGTTATGCGCATCACAGTTCCCCGACGGAATCCTAGTTGACATGACTTCTTGCTCGATTCCCACAGACGGCGCCAACTGTCGTAGCTACGGGACTAGGCAGTGTAATTTAGGCACCCCCGATCGGTTACGTCGACCTCTGGGAGTACCAGAGGAGAACGAGTAAGTATAGTGTCCATCAAGGAGGAGCGCGCGGGAGCGGTGTCCGCGGGGCGGAACATGAAACATTCCGGTCGGGGAAAGTAGAAACCCTCGTGTTGAGGCGAAGTGAAAACTCTCGTATATATTTCGGAGTTTATGGTTTTACATCTCAGAAAATTTCCCCCCTCTATGTACCCTTGGGGTCCTATTTATAGAGAATGAGAATGGGGATGGAAAATTATAACTCTACCCCTCGGGTTACAACACGCTAAGAGGGGTATTTTGGTCTTTTACAAGAAATCTCGGGAGATAGTCTAACACTCTAGTATTCTAGTACACGCTGCTACGACGACATGTTGGCCTTGACGTTCGTGACGCAACCTTGTCGTGGCGCGACCCCGTCAAGACGGAGCGTCGCCTCAACATCCGCGGGAAGAAGCGTCGGCCTTGGCATCCGCCGGGACGGAGCGTTGCCTCGACGTTGTCGGTGATGCCTGCGGAGCCTGTCGACGCCAGGCGAAACATGTCGATTCGAGGAGGGGGATCTTGACGTTGTCAAGGAAAAGTCTGTCGATTCAGAGTAGCGCAGGGACCTTGCCCCAACACCTGCAATATCTCTGTTCATACAAGCCTAATTAAAATTTGTTCGGACATGCAAATTTCATGGTAACTCCAGACTAAGTCCTTCTAGCAAACATCGTTTATGAATCAGGGCTATTCCGTTTGAAACCAATGAATTTTATATAATTAAGTCCCACGGGACTTTCTCCGTAAGAACATTTGGATTGTGGGAATAAACCATTCTATAGAGAACTTTCTTTTCCTCCATAATCTCGTACGTCATGTTAAAATTTCTTCGAAATGTCCAAAGTAAACTCTCTTTCACCCTCTCTCTTGCCAATCAAGAAATATTTGCAAATTTCTTATAGAGCATCTACACAATTACTTTGTGAAATTTTCTGCATTTTAATTTCTTGGAGGAATCTACAAGGTGCAACACCAATTTCCTTTGTTTGTTAAATTATTTTTTTGTACGGAACGAAATAAATCTATAGAAATTTTAGAGAAAAACAAATATGATGTCTTACCTCACGTTTTCACCCTCTGTAAAATTGCTGCAGCTGAAGTTCTCTTATATTTCTTTTAATATTGCACGGATGCATGGTAATTGATATCCGATTCATATTATCGTCTTGTCTAAGCACTTTTGGATTACTGTGTTTCAAACAGTTCCCTATATGACGTACCTCAGTCCCATCTTGCCTACATGTCAGGCTATATGTAAGACTTTCTGTTTTTTCCCTTTTGAGAGGTGTAAGACTTTGTGTTTGTACCGGTAATAACATTGTCGTTCCTTTTCCTAAATAAAATAAAATATTATTATTTCGTACTTCCTCTATCTCATAATATAAGGTGTATTTTAATTAGTTCAGATAGAATTTGATCATCAATTACTCTATTAATATGTGGTTTACGTAATACAAAATCACAATTATAAATAAATAGTTTTGAATATAAATCTAATGTTATTAATTTTATACTTCCTCCATCCTAAAATGTAAAATGTATTTTGTTTGGTGAAGACAAGATTTTGACCAATAAATACTTTATTAGTATATAATTTATGTGACATAAAATTGATGTCAATACATTCGTATTCAAAAATACTTATTTATGATTGTGACTTTATATCACAAAAATTACATATTAATAAAGTAATTACTGGTTAAAATTTTGTCTTAACAAAATAAAATATATTTTATATTTCAGGACAGATGGATTATTACATAAACTATATACTAATAATAAAGTAATTATTGATTAAAATTTTAACTTAATTATGTCTTAAAAGACGGAGAGAGGGTAGGACAAAACACACCGGAAGCGGCTCTTCGAGCCTGGCAAGCGGTGCCTCCCTCCGCACCGCGGGCCCAACGTCGCATGAAGGCCCTTATCCTCACCTGCTCTCCCCGTGACGCTCCCGCGCGCATATGTACGCAAACCGTTTCCAGCTCCATCCATCGAGGGCACGAGGCGGCACGGCCACGTGTTCTGTATCGCGTCGCAAACGCGCGCGCGCAGACGTCTCATTCTCGCGATCCGGTGACCGCACCAAATATTTCGCGTCTACTCCAAACAGGATATACTACTAGCAGTCTAGTACGTGAATCCATCGCTGTTCCTCCAGGATGAGCACGGGATCCTGTAGGAAGTCTCTGACCGGCAATATCTGCGACTGCAGTATCGACGCAGGGCAAATATCTACCAACTTAATTTCTACACATGGTTCATACTTCAGGGTGAAGAAAACAACGTTAACAAACCATTTATAAGCAAACTGTCCTCGCAACAAAGAAGATTTTCTCCGTCGGGCTTTGTTTTGTTAGACGGGGATTGGGTCCAACGTTTTCCGAATAATCTGATCTGATCCCTGTCTATTCAGACAAGTTCCAGTTGTTTTTATTTTTGCCTATCACGGTGACACACGGTACTCGTCAGTCGTCACCCATGGCGAGCAAGCAAGAAAGCAAGCAGCCCAAGCACAAGTTGCACGAGGCGAGAGGGGCTTATCCACGTCGTTCTCGCTCCGCGCAGAGCACGCAGGAGACGTCGCCAACTGCCCACACACGCACGAGCGGATTCCGCCATTCCTGCCTGCCCCAAGCCCCCAGAACATATTTTTCTGAGCTTGAATTTTTTGGCCGGGCATCGAGACTACGATGGCTTTGGCTCTAATGGACTGATCCGAAAAGTCCATGAACATGATCCTAGCTGTCATGTGATGCCATAGACATTGAGCTTTTCAGAGCAGCGACAGAAATCACTATTGGAAAAGAGAAAAATACCCTCTTCTGACATGATAGATGGATTGGAGGAGTATGCTCTAAAATCAAAATTCCCAAATTTGTTCAGGTGGCAACAAGGAAAAATAGAAGTGTTGCAATAGAACTTTCAAATGACAATTGGATTGTCTCTCTTGCCCACATCAACACTGTTCAACAGCTTGGTGACTTTATCTCCTTGTGGCATCTCCTTCATGAGGTTCAGTTAGATCAGCACACTGATGACTCAACCCGGTGGCTTTGGAATGCAAACGGTGAGTACTCGGCAAAATCCGCCTACCCCTAGCAGTTCCTGGGAAGCAAGTTGACCTTCAAATCAAAGAAAATCTAGACAACTGTGGTTGAACCCAAATGCAAGTTATTTGGGTGGTTGGTTCTCCATGGAAGAATCCAAACGACAGATATGCTAGCCCGACGAGGTTGGCCTCATAATCCCACTTGCATTCTTTGCAGCAGGAACCAGAAACGCCACATCACCTATGCATGAGATGCTCTTTTGTATAGGAGGTCTGGAGCAAAATCGCTAGGTGGAACAACCTAGCAAATCGCCCCTCTCCTTTCGGCCTCCTCTTCATCGGACAAATGGTGGGAGTACTTGTTGAAATATGTTGAAAAAAAGAAAGAAGACGCCAAACAAGTAGAGTGCTCATCTATACTTGGTGGAACGTATGGAAGGAAAGAAATATGGGCATTTTCGAGGTGAAGCTCTAAATACGGATTTAGTAGTAGTAAGAGCACATGAGGAAATTGTGCAATTCAATATGGCATTCAGTAGCACGACCAATAGTGAGTAGATCAGAATCTTATTGTAAGGGGTCTCATCCTCGATCCTATAAGCTTGAGGCCAAATCCTGTTCATAATCTCTCTTTTCTTTTCATCTTAATGGAAAGGAAATGCTCATGCCATTCCACTTCAAAAAGAAAAATATTTTTTTTTGTCCTATGCTTTGCTTTCGCCCGGCTGCTTTTCGCTTTCTCGCTCCAGGAGGTGCGACTTGCGACGCCCTCCTGAATCAAGCAGAGTTCATTTCGGGTAGAACTGATGGTAAAGAGAGAGTGAAAGTCAAAGTCAATGGACAAATGAAGGGAAAGATCAATGCCACCATTGTCATAGTCACCTGTAAGCAACAGCTAACAAGTAGCAACTCGTGTAATTCCGAGTTTGCGCCGGACACGCCTACGATTTGCTATCGCTTTTTCTTGATTTTCGGTGCCGACGGTTAAGAGAAAAAAAAGATAACTAATGGCCCTGATCTCCGGATTAAACTAGGACCAGCATTCAGCCATGTGCTTTCTGTGGAAGAGAAAAAAAAAGATAACTAATGCCAAGCAAGCAACAAGTTCCCATCGTTCACACCCACCTATTATCCCTTATCCTTTTCCTGTTACTAGTATCATTCATGGAGTACTATACAAAAGGAATGACGGCACTGCACAATTTCAGAGCGGCGATTTAGCCTGCATTTATCAATTTCAGAGCGGCGATTTAGCCTGCATTTATCGTATGACTGCTCAATTAATTTTGGAACACAGACGTTGACCTGATTCGTCTTTAGCTGCTTCGGTTCAGAAACGCTCGTGGTCCTGGAATTGTGAGGTGCGATCGCGCGCTGTTTGCGCATGTCGCGGCCATCTCGTGAATCCTTAGGCCCAATGCAAATGTATATTCAGGGCCCAGAGCCCGTTGACGCATGTCATTGGGGTTGTGGCTTTTTGTAGATGGTACTCCAAATCCCGGGCGTATACGCACCCGAGTCAAAAATCACTTGCAAAAATATAAGAAATTTCGTAGGTCTGCATTGTGGTACAAAGTTTGAATATTAAAATTTTTACCAAAAAATATGTCTGTTTGTGTGCTTAAAAAACAAATTTGTCAATCATTATATTAAGTAGACCCTCCTTTGTTTACTTTTGCACAACACAACACAAATGACTGTACTATTGGCTTAAAATTTGAAACACGTTTTTTCACAATGTACATAAGGATTTTTCTCAGTTTCTTCGAAACTTTAAATGTTCTTTTAAATGCATCTTCCGTAGTCCACTGCATTTTATTTTGTTCCCGAGGAGGGAAAGACATTATATACTCCATCAGTTAATAGATATTATAATCGCCGTCTTGAACATCAATATGATCTCCAAAACAGAATTATGATCACCCAGGTCAATGGTAACATATTTGAAGCCTAATGAAATCATAGTATTTTTCAGAGTGCCTTTTCAACGCTAATAGACTAGTGTAGTTTCTTTTAATAAAAAAAATGAGACCAGCAATCAGCTGGCTTTCATCTAATGTACCGTACATAAGCAAGAACTGCAGGAACACATGTGGTTCCTTGAAATTGAACAATTCCGTGATCTCGGCATGGTTCATTCAATGTAGGTCTGTGGCAATATATATTAATTCTAACTACAACAAATCAAAATAAGACCTGTTTCAAAGATCATGTTAAGTACAGTATCTTTTAGATGATGATAATTACTACAGTGTTGATAACATTGGCCGTAGGCTGAGCGGTTGGAACAAGCAGTTCATTGAATATGGGCGTTTCCATGATCCCGGTCAGGTTCATTTGACATGATCCCGGTCAGGTTCATTTGACTTGACAGGAGATCTGTTTGATTCATATGATCTATGGGTACCTCTACAGTCTGACGGACTACCTAATGTACAAATTGGACTGTTGGAGCATATTCAAATAGAGTTTGACACTGAGTTTGCTACGTTGATGTGCTGCAATACACTGTGGAATCTACTAGTAAGTTCTTACTCCGTTCCAAAATGCATAAAGTATTTTGATTGTCCAAATTTAATCTTTGACTATAAATTTTTTGTATACTATCTTTTTAGTAGTTACAAGATCACAATTATAAGAAAATGCTTTTGAATATGAATTCAATAATATTAATTTTGTGTAACATAATCTACATATCTATATATATATCTATAAACAACATGTGGAATTTAAGACACCTCATTAGCTCCGAGGAATAGAAATTTTCATGTTAATAAAAATAAATATATAAATTCTCACGTGAATCACGATAAAAAGAAAGATATTGACGTTTGGCCGTCGGCGTCCAATATCTGGAGAGGTACGTGCAAGACATGTTTGCCGCAAGATATGTTATATAGAATATATACTCACACATAAACAAAACTACTCGAAGAAAAAAACGTATATTTAAAAATATGTTAAAAATGTTAGCGTTAAGTTTTTTTAATAAAGAAATAGCAACATTACCCTAAAAAAGGTGCAAGTTAAAAACAAAATTTTTAAAGCACCTCAGGTATATAAATTAAAATCTGGAAGTAATTATGAGGTAATAATTATATATTTGATTAAGGAAGGGTCTAATATTTATTCACAACCATTGGATGGAGAATTATGATATCGCATTAAAGATTTTAGATGGCTTAGATTGAAAGCATCCCACCCAAACTCATATTGGTATAGATATAGATATATTGCTTATTTTTGGTGGAGCTTGATTATAACATTGTAGATTAGTTTTAAAGAACTTTTTTTGATATTCACAACTTATTTCAGTAGGGTTAGATCACAAAGGTGTAGATTAGTTCTATATAAAAAGAAAAGATTTACATGGCTTATCTTGATGGGACTGATTATAACGTTAGATTAGTTCGGGAGACAAAGAAAATATATACACCGTTTATTTTGGTTGTGACCAGATTTTCATAGTATAAATTAGTAGAAAATATCATAAGGAATCCTTACAGAAACAACAAGCCTAGCTGCGCAAACTGCGCAGGCCACTCTGCTAGTTTTGGATTAATTGTTGATCAAAACATCAATTTGGATAGTTAAAATATGCCATATATTTTGAAATGAAGGGCGCAGAATGTATACATACTAATTTCAGCAAGGTACAATCGTTATACTCCATCCGTCTATGAATGTAAGGCATATTTTAATTGATTAAGATAAGATTTTGACCAACAATTACTTTATTAATATATGATTTATGTGACATATAATTGATATCATTGGATTCGTATTTAAAAGTACTTACTTATGATTATGATTTTATATCACATAAATCACATATTTATAGAATAATTATTGATCAAAATTTTATCTTAATCAATCAAAGTACGTCTATATTTATGACCGGAGGAAGTATATACTATAGTAGCTTACTTTTTATATCCAAAAGACAGTTGACAACCTAGTAGACATGGGCTTCGCCTAGGCAGAAACTTACCAAACATGAAGACTCAAATTTATGTTCCAGCTGATAGTCAAAGTCAAGGTATTAAAATCTCGTTCAAAACGAAGTTGATTAATCCATCATACGGAAACGAAGGTGCATTTGATCTCATCTCACGCAATATTAGCTTCTTCAGTCGGCCTTAACCTGGATCCGTTCAAATGCTTGACGAGGTAAGGTTAGGTAGATCCGTAGATTAGACATTGACATTTTAGCATGCGTTCCGGTCCTGATTTGAAACATTTGCACGGCGACCAGCTGGATCAAATTACAGTACTATACTGCGACACATGCATGTAGGACAAACACGAAGGTACACGATATCATATGCTAATCATGTGCAATAACTATATCATATGCTAATCATGTGCAGTAACCAAGGATGGAATACTTGGCCTTGCATTAAGACCACGATCAAGTAGATCCAAAATTTTGGTTTGTCGTTGGCCGTTGGACAATGTGGATAGGTCATCACGTTCCTGGGAATCCGATGGGGTCCGGGCCCTGGACTCCAGCGATCCAGTCCGACCAACGTGTACATGTTGACAGGTTCGTACACAATTTTGGAAGAGGTGAGGGAACACTCCTCTCCAACCCATAAAATACAAACATGCGTATGCGGATAGTGCATGTATCTATTAGAGGTATTCACTTTCCACCGTATCTAGTTTAAAAAAATGAAAAAAAATTATACATGTACATTATAGGATAAAATATGCACTTCCAAATTTTGGTTAAAAAACATAATCATTTGTGGCCTATGCAAAAATACAAATATGTGATACCTTTTTAGACGCTACTATTTACTATTGTATAGTATTCTTCCTTATGTTTTTTGCACTTGTCATGAATAGTTATATTTTGTAATTAAAATTTATAGATGTATACTCAATCCCATTATATACATATTTTTTTCTAGATTTGTTTGAAACTCGAAAGCGTGCCTTTTAAATTTTAAAAAAAATATTAGGCGTATATGCCACTGTGTGTATAAAGTCCAGACATTTGAAGGCAAAAAGCCATATTTAGCCTCCTATCGCCGGGCAATGGCAAAAATAACCCCCTCAACGAAACAAATCCAAAAAATTCTCACCTGCCGCACCCAGAATCCGTGCCACCCACCTGCCACGGGTGGGATCTGCGCAGGTCACCTGCCGCAGGTGGGATCCGCGGTAGGTGGGGTGCCGCAGATCCCACCCGCGGCAAGGGGTCATTTTTAACTTTTTTTCAACAAGGGGCTAATTTTGCTATTGATCGACAGCATGGGGCTAAATATGGATTTTTGCCTCGTTTAAACCGAGACAAGCTAGCCCGCCATCTGTAGTACTAGCTAGCCAGTTGGCCCTAGGAGACCCTTCTTCATACACGTTTTTAGTTTTGGAACCAATGTGTTGATCAAATGGCATAATGAACGGCTAATCATATGCATGTTATTTTCTCTCGGTGTATTGGATTGACTCTTCGGCCGAATTACCGGAGGGAATTAATGTCTGTGACAGGTAAACATGCGGCTAATGTCACTCTGCTACCAATCTGATTCTCTGCCCTACATGTATTTCTCCATCTGAAAGCTAATTCACTACTACAAAAAAGGTCATACGAGACCTCTAATCACAGGCGGTTCATTAAAAACCGTCTATAATAGTACTCTTTACAGGCGGTTTTTATGAAAACCGATATCACATACGGTTTTTTAAAAAACCCACCTGTAATAATCTAATTCATCATAGGTAGTTTAAAAAAATCCGTCTATAATATCATCACAGACGTTTTAAAAAAAATCGCCTACAATAACTATTTTATCACAGGCGGTTTAAAAAAAACGCCTGTGATCCGGTCCGGCCCAAACCTAACCAGCCGGCCGGCCCATATATTCACTCCTCCACTCACGCTGCTCTAACCCTCTCCAGATCCTTCTCGATCCCGTTGTCGGGACCCGGAACTGTACCTGGCTCAACGAACGACACACCGTCAAAGACCGAGCAACCGCTTAACGTGGATACACGTTACCTTGCATGCATACGCCGTTAAGGGTCCGACACCGAACCAGCACTGCATACGAACTCCACCTGACCACCTGTGTCGTATGTCTCACTGCTGGTACAGCCGGCCAGAAACGAATATCATTCAATGAGCCAATTATAGTTCCGAAACCCTGTAGCGGGTTAATGCTCGGCTTCCGCGACAAGAGTCACAATCACGAGATGAGCCCGACGTCTGTGTCCACACCCTAACCCAATCGGCCATAGCACAGATTGGTGGGTCACCCGAAGGCCCGACACTAACGTCCACACCCTGCCCAGCCGGTAGTCGCATCACAGCTGGCGGGTCACTCGACTCGTAATCACGAACCTCGCACAGAAGATTCGTATCAACTCACTACCGCCTCTTCGCACACTTCAATCATACACGCACTGTGTACGAAGAGACGTGGTAAACAACTTAGAATATCATTGCACAAACTCTACAGGGAGGATTACTAGATAATTAGTGCATATCCCTTACGTTTGGGCAATTACTTAATTTACAATCAGCTGGCTCGAAGGCCTTAAGTGCGAGAAATAAACAGCGGAAACATGCAGTTTTGCCCTGAGATGCAAGCTAGCATCTCAAACCGACCCAAAATACCCAACATAGTCCACAAGTTCGAAAAGCTGAAGAGATAACCGAGTCAAGCGTCTTCAGGGAAATAGTCGCTGAGGGAGGGTTCACCTGTTCCTAAGCATGCAACAACAACTACCAATGAGTACAAACGTACTCGCAAGACTTAGCAGTGCTTGGACACGACATTCATATGATGTTAACAGGAAGAAGATCATCATCCCTACCATGCTAGTGGGTTGAGCAACATCCAAATAATGTAAGTTTTCTATGATACATAACCGAAATAACATCAATGGGTGGATAAACCTAGAATTGACCAATCAACATGATATACAACATAGATTCATAAATTGGATCAACAGATCACCATCATCCAGATCAATTCACTAAAAGAGACCCTGATTGGTCGATGACCCCATAAAGATTCTCTTAGTCTGGCTCATGAGGATAGCTAGTCCACCATGAGCGGGCCCCAACCAGACATCAACTATGGTCCCCGACACAACCAGCTGTCTCGCGGCTTTTCAGGGAATATCGAGGGAGGGTTCACGTACTGCACCTCCGGAAAACTCGACGTAGGGCTCGAGCGACCCCAACAATGTACAGACGCCCTCCCAACCATGCTCCCTCGTCTCTCATCTCATTATTAAGGGTTCACGTTGATTTATCATCAAATTAATCCCCAACATGATAATAACATCACAGATATTCATCCGCGACCAACAACTAATAAGCAGGACATGCAATAACGAAGTAATGACATTAAAGTAGCATGGCAATGTCACAAGCTCAGCTTTCCTGGACTGGGGAGTTTCTCAGATTCCTGAAAGTCGGGTTGCTGAGGCTCCACTCCCTCGTCGCTGGTTTCTAGGGTTTTGCAAAACGACGACAAAAAGAACGGACAATACAGCATAAGAATTCAGCATGACATTTCATGGACTTTATATGAAATGCACAGTGATATTAATCATTACCATTAAAACTATTTGAAAATAAGACTCGGGTCCTTTTGGGGCGAGGGTTGAGAACCAGGGTTTTTAGCGATCTCCGTCGACCGATTAAACCCTAATTGACCACTTTTGTTAATTGATTGGTTTTCTGGACATCAAAATATCATGGGGTTAGTTTTGGTTGACAGGTGCTGCTATACTGGTCATGGTGGTAAATTTTCATAATTTTTGGGCAAAATTTGAATTTATAGTCATTTATGCAAGATTTGATGCATTTAATTAAATTCTGGAAATTCCAGTATAATTGCATGGCCAAAATTATTTTTAATGGGTACTACAGGTTGCACTGATTCCAAATATAAAAATTTTATATTTTTCTGAGTTCATATGAATTTTTGGTGAATTTTCTAAGTTTTCAGCAATTTTAAACAATTTCTATAATTTCTCTAAATACAAAATTAATTAAAATACTTTTTACACCTAGGTCAAACTAGCCCTAGTCTATGACCAGTGGGCCCTAGGGTTTTTATTTTCTTTTTATTTATTATTTTTTTTCTTTTGGGTCTCGGGTTGGGCCCGAGGAAGCAGGGGGGAGCGGGCCGGCCGGCGCAGTCGGCCCTACGGGCTGCGCGGGGAGGCGGGGGCTTACCGAGCGGCCGGAGGCCGAGCGCGGCGGCGGCGGCGGTGGCCGGAGGCGAAGGGGAAGGCGGCGAAGTTGGCGGGGAGATGAGGTGAGGCGGCGCCGGCTTGGGGAGGCGAGGCGGAGCGGTGCCGGCGTCGGAGAAGGAGAGGCGGAGCTCCGGCGGCAGCAGCGAGCGGCGGCGGCGTGGGGACGAGAGAGGAGGAGGCGGGCGGGGGAAATGAGGGAGAGGGAGAGTGGGAGGCCGGGGCAGCGGGGATACGCGCGGCGGCGGCATGGGCGCCGGCATGGGCCGGCGGCACGCGTCGGCGGGAGAGAGCGGGGGCCCCGGGGCGGGAGGCGGACGGCCGGGCGACGCGTGGCGGCCGCGGGGCGGGTGTCGTGTGGCACACGCGCGCGGAGCGGGAGGCGAACGGGCGGCGAGCGGGGTGGCGCCGCGTGGCGCGCGGGCACGCGGGAGGGGCGAGCGGCGCAGGCTGGCGTCAGCGGGTGGGCCCCCGCTGACGTCAGTAGAGAGATTTTTTTTATAAAACGGGCTGTTACACCCGTCGCCTCCATTCTCGCTGCCTAATCCCTCTCCTCTACCCACCATCTCCGCCGCTGGATGCACTCCTCCGTCGCTGGATCCGCTCGAGCTTTGGGAGGAGACGCCAATATGAGGACGTTGCTGCTCAGACCGCGTCATAGCACCTCCGGCGCCAGAGCTACTCCTCGGCTGCCGCAGGCGGTCAGCCCGAGCGGAAGGTGGCCATCCTCGGTGCGGTGGGCGGGATCGGCCAGCTCATCGCGCTCCTCATGAAGCTCAACCGGCTCATCTCCTCCCTCTCCCTCTACGACATCGTCGCCACCCCCAGCGTCACCGTCGACGTGCTCAACCTTGTCCTCGGTGACTCCCCTTTCTCCTCGCCTTCTCACCAGCCGGGAGTGGATCTGTTGCGCGCCAATGGGGAGGCGTACCTTGAGGCGGGTGGATCTGGTGAGGCGTACCGTCCCTAACCTTGAGGCTGTCGGATCCGGCGGCGGCGCGCAGCCCTCGACCTCGAGCTCATCCCCTGGCGGTGGCAAGCTCGTTTCCTCCGGCAACAGTGCATCGGCATGGACCTCGAGCTCGTCCCCCATGGTGGCGGCGAGCTCGTCCCCTCCGGCAGCAGCGCATCGGCATGGACCTCGAGCTCATCCCCCACGATGGCGGCGAGCTCGTCCCCTCCGGCGGCAACGCATTGGCATCAAGCCCAAGCTCGTTCCCCACGGTGGTGGCGAGCTCGTCCCCTCTGACGGCAAGGGCAAGGACAGAGGTGGCGGCCGGAGCACCTGCAGTTGTGGCGAGGATGACTCGGATGACGACATGTGGCAACGACGATGACAACGCCGATGACCACCTGTGGCAGCGAGGGCACTAGATCCAGCGGGGTCGAATTCGGGCTGCCATTTTTTTTCTTTTGAATTTCGTCATCACAGGCGGTTCTCATTGAACCACCAAAAACCATCTGTGATTTGACTTGGGCATTACAGGCCCTTACTCACAGGCGGAACCGCCTGTGATGGCGATTCTGAACCGCCTATGATAAGGACTTGTGTAGTAGTGATTATTCACATCAAGTCAAAAATCAGAGATTTGGCTTATGAGTTTTATTCTGAATATATAGAAGTTAATTAACAAGAGGTGAATAGGATACACATCTATATGAAATCAGAAGATTAACAGCGCGCGAGCATTTGGAATTAGTAACCAACAAACTCGACAACGGCGGGAACTTGATTTCACCTATCACGGGACTGAAGATCAAAGACTCGAACAAACAGACGAGTTAAACAAGAACTAGCTAGTCACCAGCGAATGAACGAACAAAGCATGCATGCATGCATAGATGGAGGCATGCTTTCAGTGCATGCATGCATTGTTCTGTCAATCGTTGGCGAACACACTCCTTGTTTAACTCGTTCTATTCGTGTCTTGGATTTGCAATGCCATGCGTGCACAGGAATCAGAGATCAATAAAACGCCGCTATGGCTAGCTAGCTATCTGGTGATGGATCATGCGTGCGTCTAGACGGGCGGCGGGGCATGAACGGACGGACATACGGGGCGCGCGCCGCTCAAGCGGTGGGCTTGGCGGCGGCGGCGGCGACACCAGCACCCTGCGCGCCGGCGGCGCCGATCCCGGCGGCAACCTGGTTAGCGGCGCCGCACGCCTCGTTGCACATGGTGGTGCAGGCGGTGTCCTCCTTGCCGTTGGCGCACCGCTCGTAGCAGTCGTCGTAGCAGCCGTAGGCGCTCGCCGCCGGCACCGACGCGGCCGCCACCACGACGGCGACGAAGAACATCGCGACGACGGCGGTCCTGCTCTGGATCATCTCGCTGTAACCAGTTGATAGGTTTAAGCGATCGAGGGACGAATCGATAAAGGGTTGATGCCGCTGGCGAACATCGTCGGGTTTATATAGGGGATGTCCTGCGGAGACAGCGTGAGGCCATGAAAGCTACGCGCGGGCGACGAGCGATGCCAAATGCTTTGCATGCATGCCGCAGTGTTCGTGCTACCGTTCCTCCTTCTAGTGACCCAGCACTTTTGTAGCTACAATTTGCTTTCTTTTCTAGTGCTTAATTCTACGGTTCCACCCTCTTGCCTGAAAACGTTATGAAAAATTCTGAAAAATATAACAACATTGACCAAAGATCTGTCATGCTGTAAAATTTTAAATTCAAATTCATCCACATGTGGACAAAAAGAAAAAAACAGACCTGCCACGTATAGTGGCCAATTCAAGTTTTGACTTGAATAGCGGATTCTGTTACCATTCATAATGAGATCGTACTTATTTGTTCTTTTTCTTACGAAACAGCCACGAGGCGTCTTTTATTGTCAACGAAGGTTGAAGAAAATTTAACCGAGAGATTACACATGAAAAACATAGAAAACAAAAGACGAGAGAGTTGGGGGGAGGCTAAGACTCATTGATTACAGGAAAATTCAGGGGACGTTATCTGAACTTGAGAGTGAAGTCCCTAACCCAGGTGCACCCGCCTTTTGCCCAGAGAGCGGCCTCGCCCTTGATAATAGCGGCGACAACCCCATTGACCGTGAGCAGCTTGTGCCGGGAAGGTCCTCCTGTTCGGCTCTTTCAAATCTCCCACGTTGTGAGCAGCATCAGCGAAGATGTCGCCCATGCCTCCTTATTGCCGCCCCCGGCCTTAGCAGCGCGCAAGCGATCCAGCCACCACGCTACGGTGCACCCCGGCGCATGCCAGGAACCAGGATCGAGGAGCCTGACCAGCTGTTCACCAGCAAATGTAGTGTCATATCGGAGCTTGACCAGCTTGCGATCTGACTTATTTAATTGTTACATGATGTGTGCTGAATTTGATTTTTTTGGCATGATAGAAATATATTGTGTCACGCTTCTCGGAAGTTTTGGATACTTTTAGCTGCCTTTTTTTTGTCATGCCATTAGGTACATTGCGCGTCGGTAGCATGGTACTGATGAACTCCTGGACATATCCGGTGCTTCCTAGCTCACACCTATTTTTTACGGTGTGGACAGAAAACACACACACACAGAGAAAAAGAACAGAAAACACACGCAAAGAGAAAAAGTAATCCATCAATACAACAGTTGCTTTTTTTTTAAATCAGTCATTTTTTGGACCATTAGATCTCAATCCAACGGTCAGCTCTAAACCTATCTTTCTTCTTCCTCTCAACGACCATCTTTATTTTCCTCCCACGCCGCTGCCGCCTCCCCAATCTAATCTCGCCTCCGCCGGCTCCTCTATCATCTTCTTCAACCTCGCGAGCTCACTAGAGCTGGTGATGATGGCAGAGTTCAGGGAGAAGACCGCTTTGGAGTGGTTAGGGCTGCAAGGCGGAGCTATCAGAGATGGCGGTGGAGCTGAGGGAAGAGACCTCATCGGAGTGGCTTGAGGGTTAGAGTTGAGGGTGGTTAGGATGGGAGACTCACCAAAACCGGAGAAATTTAGAAGGAAGGTTTTATTTGATGATGACGACAACCGTTAAAATTGGAGAAGAGAGAAGGGCGGTGGAATGTTAAAGAAAGAGGCGGGCTGTTGAGTCCAAACCCAGCCGATTGATGGAAATTGATTGAGGAGAATAAGATCGGTCCCAATGCTACACGCTGGACCGGCTCTTAGCTCCTCCACGTAATCACCCGGCAGACGTGGCACAAGAGAGAGAGCGGCATCGACTCCTAATTAGGAAACGGCTCTCGCGCGACGTCCTAGGCGAAAAAATTAACGCGCCCGATCCTGTGCGGCGCGCGGCGCTTCCTTTTTCCTCACGGGCGCGCTGCTGCCACCGTTCCCGCTCCTTCGCCCCGTCCTCCCTCACCCGCAATCCCCGCCGCCGGCTCCTCCGCCTGCCACTCCGTCGCCGAATCCCCCCGCGCAGGCCGCCTCCGGCTCCTCCGCCCGCCGCGCAGGCCGCCTCCCTCCGGCTCCTCCACCCGCAATCCCCGCCGCCGGCTCCTCCGTCCGCCGCCCCACCTCCTCCGCCCGCCGCCCCGCCTCCGGCTCCTCCGCCCGCCGCGCAGGCCGCCTCCCTCCGGCTCCTCCGCCCGCAATCCCCGCCGCCGGCTTCTCCGTCCGCCGCCCCGCCTCCTCCGCCCGCCGCCCCGCCTCCGGCTCCTCCGCCCGCCGCGCAGGCCGCCTCCGGCTCCTCCACCCGCAATCCCGGCCGCCAGCTCCTCCGTCCGCCGCCCCGCCTCCTCTGCCCGCCACTCCGCCGCCGGCTCCTCCACGGCCGCATGGACAGCAGCAGGGAGAAAGCTCCGCATGGACAGCAGCAGGGAGAAAGGTTTCCAAAGTAAGAAGTTCAGTATTTTTTGGGAGAACAATCCACTGAAGGATTCTGTAAAAGATTGCAAGTATGAATTTATTTTGGTTTCATAGTTTGCACTCTAATACCAAACATTTTGGTTGTAGCATCAAGTCCATTATGAGTCTCAATACCAAACTTTTGTACTTCGCAATTCTTCACTAATCTATAATTTCCAAGACATTCTGGTAGCCATGTTTCAAGTCGATTCAGGGCTAGTGTTCTATTAATGCTCTGTTTAATATTTGGTAAATGTATAAATCAGAAGTCTCCTACTCTTGCCAAAGTCTTATTGCTAAGGACAGTCCATTTCTGTCTTGGATGATTGCCAGGTGCCAGAGAAGGGCTTTTATTATGGACACCATTAAATTTTAAATTCATATATTCATCCTTGTGTATGTGTGTCAAACATGAATATGTTAGTACATACCACAAATAGGCCACAATATTGAAATGCAAATAGGATCTCTAAAGCAATTAAATAAAACCCCTCTTAGATACAACACTTAAGAGACAATACATTGGGATGATTGTCTCTATAATTCTATCACTTCCTAGGATAACGCGCTAAGAGCCAATGCATTGGGAGTGACCTAAAGTCAATCGACCGCGGAGGAGGCAAACCTAGAGAAAAGAAAAATAAAAGTTAAATCGGTTCGCTTTTGTTCTTCGTGCGCGGTCCATCGCTCCCCCGCCAAACTGACGGAGACAGAACGTGACATGCCTGATCGGATGCGCGCGCGTCGCCTGGTCGCGACGTTGCAGCCAGGCCGATCGCGCCTCGTTTTCTGCCTTTTCCTCCCCCCGGCGCCACCCCACACCACACCACACCACCACCACACCGCACCGCGCTGCACTCGTCGTTATCACCCACCACGACAGAGTTACGCGCGCGCTGCTGCCACCACCAGTGGCCGCATGCAACTCGATCCCATCGATCTCTAATCACCGGTTAACTTCAGTGTCCATCCCTTTCTTTCTAGCTAGCTAGCTCTGCTCGCGCACGAAGTCGCGGTTCCATTAATTGCATGGCGACTCGCTCGACTCGCTACATGCAGTTTAACTGATTCTACGACTGCACTTCTGTCCTTTTGTATCTCCATGTTGGTAGTACAGTACTACAATAGTGCAGCAGTGTCATTCCTTTGGAATTTTTGGCTATTTTAGCGTTTGGTGGATAGTTATTGATAATCACACAGCTCCTAAAATGAAATATTAAACACGATGGTAGTCTATCACGTCTCTAGAGCACGACAGGATGCGAGTCCATCAGGCTAGCTGCGACAGGCGACGTATCGCGTTAGGAGCCTGCAATAACGACTTGTCGTACCCTCATGCCGTGATAGGCCCACTGTGCCTAGACCTCGGTACACCGGTTAGACCGACCGCAGGTCGGACAGGTGCTATTGCGACCCACTAAGCCGTGATAGGCCATTTTTCAGCCGCCGCGTTGGTTTTGCCCTATAGCTAGCTGAACTGAACCGTGCTTCTCTGTTCTATAAGATGAAACTTTATTTACATTTGCCTCCCTGTAGCACTGTTTGAGAGTTTCGTTGCTGTCACGCACTGCACTCGTTTCCCGTTTTTCCCAATCTGTAATCCGAAGGAAATCCGTCGAACACCCTCAAAGAATATGTCCGTGATGCTAGCTAATTAAGTGTGTTCAGCCGTTGATGCATGCATGTGTATGCACGTATATAACGATCACGAATCGAATCGAAACCAGTCTAGCTCACTGTAGGTACGCATCAGGGACGCAGGAGAATCGGCTTATCACGGTCTTGAGACCACGACAACACCTGTCCGTTGAGGCGCAGGTGTGATGAGCCTATTGTGACCTGGGGACGTGATCGCGCCTGTTCGTCGGACAGTGGGCCTATCATGACACTTTGGTGAGTCCACATTTTTATCGTACTCTAGAGGTATCATAGATTATATGGTGTCTGTATAAATTTTATATTTTATTTTAAAATGTGTTATTTTTACCGATAACTATTTATTGACTAAAATAACCAAAAATTACTCTTAGTTTACAGTAGGATAGAGTACGCCAGTACAGCAGTAGGTAAGAAATTAAGCCAACATGGGTGTCTTTTTGATAAAGAAATTTAGAGTAAATTATGGTTTGCATCAGTTAACTTGCCGCTTGTTTCACTTTGCACCACTTTTTGCATTAATACTCGCTTTGTACCACTTTTTGCATTAATACTCACTTTGCACCGGTAGGTAGGAAACAATTTCTCACCTTGCACCAGGCTGTAGCCTAGCGACCGAGTCTAACATGCGCAGTGTAGCCAGCCAACGCTAGTACAGAAATCTATATCTGAGGCGGTTGAAATAGCACATCCGAGACGGTTATAGCAACCGCCTTCACGGAGTGGTTGCGGATATGGGGACATGCATCGGAGGCGGTTATGCATCCGCCTCGGATTAGACTTATCCGAGGCGGTTGAAACGCGGTAACCGCCACGGATAAGGAGTAATCGGAGGCGGTTACATTTTATTAACCGCCTCGGATAAGGAGTTATCCGAGGCAGTCAGAATAACTTAACCGCATCGGATAAGGAGTTATCCGAGGCGCTCAGAATAACTTAACCGCATCGGATAACTCCTTATCCGAGGCAGTGAAGATAGCTTAACCGCCTCCATTAGAAGATATCCGAGGCGGTTGTTAAGTTGCAACCGCCTCGGATATGTTTTTAAACAGGCATTATTTTGCCTGATTTACTAGCCTCCCTGAAAAAGCAAACAGTTCATACGAATTTTCTATAGCACAGCACGTATACAACAGATTTATATAGCACACTATTCAATCATTCATTCTCGCATCAATCACAAGACATAAACTTCAAACATTCACATACATACACATATAAGTAATATTACAAAACTTGTTCATTTGTGACATATACTCAATTCACAGCAATGATATTGATCAAATTGAAAAAGTAAACATCTCTTAAGTTCTTCACATGAATAGAACCACTCGCCGCAGCCTCCGTACATGATATCTGTTGATAAAAAAGTCTCATTTGTTAAATAGTGACATTCATAAGAAGAAGATAGAATTATTTGACACCCATATATACGTTAGCACCGAGAGAAAAGTAAATGACATTTACAAACTCTAAGTGCACTTATCATTGGAGACCACAAGTTCGAAAGATAACTACAAAGTTTGAAGCTTCCGAACTAGAAATCTAACTAATGACCTAACTAGAAACCTAAGTAATGATCTAACTAATCACAATCCTAAGTTCCTAGCTTGCCGCCGAGATACTGAAGCATCCTTGGGCACTAATGACCTCGTTGTTTAGGAAGCTAGCGATGTGCGACCGGATCTGGGCCATGTCCATGTCTTCTAACTGTTTGATTGCCATGATTTTCGCCCCTTCCTGCAAACATGAAGCTTACGCTCAGGGCGAATAGCATGATTAAACACTAGACATTAGTAGTGGCGATGGTTTCGTACCGCTAGATCACCGTACTTTGGGTTGCTACAAAGGGCTAGCATGTGGAAACACACGTAATACCCACAGACGTTGGACCCTTCGGGTTGTTGCCGGCACTACAAAAGGGATATCAATTAGGTATAGAGGGCAGAAGTATGATGGCATTAGTTCGAGGAGTCAAGGACATTACAACATACCTTAAACTTGGAGTCATGGCGTAACTCGACGGCCACTCCCTCCTTGTGTCACCCTCCTTGTTGGGCGTACGTGCCGAACGCTCTACGTGATTGAAAACAATTAGCATCGAACTGTCTTTTCCTTTGGGACGAAAAAAGAATAGGCATGGATGAAGTCAAATGTTTTGGTACTCACTCGTCGAGTAGATGCATGATGTCCACGTACGCTTGCTTGCGATGGTCAGCGCTACGCCTCATGGAATCAAGGTAATATACCTTATTCCACTTCGGCACGATCACGAGGAGGATCCAATGGCCCCTGGTTATACGATGCGAAGTTATTACGTGTTTAGCCGTTGAATGATGAGAATTTGCAAAGGATGTGGCTTACCCGATGTTATAGGCAACCTGGATGGAATCTCGTGTGGAGTACTGATGGAGTAAATGCACGACGTAATCCCGCACCAGGTTCTTATTTGCTGCGATGCTTTGGGCTGAGATCAAATGTGGGTCGCCGAACCCCACAGAGTTGCTCATCTTTCTTTTATCGGTCAGATCAATCATGTATCTGAGTATAGGAGAAGAATGAGTTAAATTACAGGCACTTAGCGGTGATAAAACAAAACGGCGCTGTGTTGTAAGGACTTACAGCGTGAAGCATCGCATGAGCCCAGTGTCCAGCTCACGGTAGTGGAACATGTCAAAGATGTCAGCGAAGTCGACGGGAAACATGTTTCCTTGACGGTGCTTGAAATCGTCCTCCTTGAAGCAAACTACGACGCCGACTTCTTTATCTGGGAACGACCTGTTCGACATCTCGAGGTAATGATCATGAAGCGTCCGGCAGGCGATACCCAGGTTCACGTTAGCGTCCACCATAGGTTGTCCCGGCACGTGTTGGCGAGCTAGCTCTGCCATAGGATAGTCAACATCATCCGCTCGTTTCGAACTTGACTTCTTGCCTCTGACTACTTTCAGCTTGGATGTGGCCCCTTGACTCCTCGTTCGAACACGACTTGGTCGTGAGCTCTCCACTTGTGGTACTGCCGGGAGTTCAGGGGCTGTCGGCATTGGTTGAGGAAAGGTGAGCTGCTTCGAAACCTCCGGTGGAGATGGATCAACCACCGGTGAAAACCTCATCATCCCTTCATCCGGCAAACATAAAGGATACGACAGTGCGGTCGGTGCTGATTCGAGGACTATGTCTTTCTTCGGCCACTGGACGAACGACCCGACCGCCTCGCTTAGCAATTGCATCTCATCAGCTTCTCGCGCGTTGAGCAAGGGACAGTTAGCGAAGGTCGGGTTGATTGACTCGACCTGCACTCGCGTGAAGCCTGCCGTTAACAGGACACCGTGCATCACCGTTCCAGGAGGAGATGGCCACACCTGATCGTACGCGACGTCCATTAAGAAGTTCATCGTAGCGAACTGTATCTGCATCTTGCACCGCGCCGGACCCCCAATTTGGTCGATGGGAGAAACATCGTCTGTACCCGAGGCGCAGCTACTCCGGCGGGCACCCGGGCTTGCAGCTTGCACCCTGTCTTGCAGGTACTGTGCTGAAAGCCTCTCCTCTATGGCTCTCATCCTTTCTTCAAATTGCGCCTCAAGGGACGATTTTATCTCCGCTTTCATCTGCTCGGCTCTAGCTTTCTTCCTCTGCTGACGTGCCTCCTGCGTATCACCGGTGAAGGCTTTGCCCCATGTTGCCAGATTTCTGAAACCCCTGGTGCGTCCAAAGGGCTCCCTGGTGGCGATGGCTTCGGAGAGTATGTCTTTCTCCCGACTTGGCACAAACGAGCCTTGAGAAGCCTGCTCATTCAGCGCCACCATTCTCTGATAGACCTCCTCGTCTTCTGGGTTTTGCTAGACGTGTTGACCACGAAGATCCACCTTCAACCTCGCCCTGCACCAGTCCCGGATGTGGCTGTCGCTGAAATCCGAGAACACTGGCTGCTGTCCGTGCTTCTCCGCTTCCTCGTCCTCCTTCGCCCATTTCTTCTTAGCATCGACGTACCCTGAGGTGCCGAGATAGTGCGGGTGCTTGTTCCTCCTGGCTAGCTCCTACCCCTTCTGGCTATCTGCCTGGAACTTTTCAGAAGACTTCAATGTGCAGAATTCTGCCCAATCTTCTTCGGATACATCCGGGTATGCCTGGCAAGGCGACTATCTTGCTTGAGATAGTCCCTCACCAGTCTGTGCTTGAAATTCATCCAGCACTTCCCAGCCGTCAATATAGTTGCTCGGTAGAAATCGGCTTCGACCTCTTCTGGGTACATGAAGGAGCCCTTGACTTCGTCGAACAGGGACCTCCGCTCCTCCCGTGTCAGCTCGCCCCAATCGACGAGGGTGATCCTAACCCTAGAACGGGCGACCACCCCGCATAACGTCCGCCACTTCTTCCAGGTTTCTTTCGGCTCAGGAACTCCGGTCACCGGATCCAAGCTCTGAACTACCCATCTGCCCTTCAGCCGATCCGATGGCTTCCTTGGTTTGCGAGAACCCTTTCCTGACGATGTCGACGGTCTTGGCGAGCCCGACGGCGATACCGTAGGGGAGGACGGCGGGGAGATCGTCTCCATTCTAATAGGAACTTGGCATAACCACAGTTTAGAAGTCAGAAATGAAAAATATGAAAGATCAAAGATCTCAATTTCTTCTAACAACTAGGGTTTTCCGGCCAAAGATGTAGTTCTAACAACTCTTGAAGTATGAAAGCGGCGGGGAGTTCGTCTCCATTCTAATAATGACGAAACATCATAAGCAGAGAAGAGACTTATCTTACATGACATTCGATATGGTTATGGAGTAAATAAAGAACATATCTCTAATCATGTATAAAGAACATTTCTCTAATCATGTCAATTACTAGATAAGTCTAAGGATAATCCAAATGGTTATGGAGTAAATAAAGAATGCAATGGTCATTTGAGACTTGCTTGAAAAGGATTCATATACGGACAATAGGCCCAACCAAGGCTACAAACGGTGATCTAATTAACCATCTACCCTTAATTAACTAATCAAGCAATTATGACCTATCCAAACATGTGCTTACATTCATGTAAAGAAATTCGGACAAGCAAAGCTGCATCTACCATTCAATTATACTCTTCCACCAATTCCATTCTGCAAAACTTAGTGAATTTTAACATTGGAAACTAGCCCTACTAATTTCATTTTTGCTTTTTTTCAAATCCTTGGTTAGCATAAACCAATTTGGCGCAAAACAATCAACGCATACACAATGCAGCATACCCTAATCTGTTGATCAATTTGGCACAATTTAGCAAATGACTTTAGAAGGGACATGTTTCTCCAAAGGATCAACTGCCATCTATTCCTTTACTATAAATTTGTAACATCCACAATGCAATAAGACAAGGATTCATTCCCCACTCTCTCTCAGTTTATTACAATCTTTAATATAGTCACTAATTAACATACCCTAACGCATAATGTCACTCACCTTGCAGTTGGAGGAGGAGGCTGGTAGTCGGGGAGGAGGCGGCGGTGCTCGGGGAGGAGGCGGCTGTCCTCGGGGAGGAGACGGCCATAGTGCTTGGGGAGGAGGCAGCGGTGCTCGGTCCCGGAGGCGGCTATGCTCGGGGATGAGGCGCCAGACACCGGTGCTCGGGGAGGAGGCGGCGTGGAGGAGTGGATGGCGCTCGGCGACGGGGAGTAGGCGGTGGTGCACGACGACAGGGACCTCGATGACGGCGGCACTAGTCAGGGGAGGCGGCGGCTCTGGTCGGCGGCGACGGCGCTAGGGTCAGGGGCGGCGGCGCTGGTGGGGTAGGCGGGGGCTATCCAATGTTTTGAGTTAAGGCGCGCGGGTGAAGGCAGTTTGAGTTCTTATATGCGCGATATCGGAGGCGGTTAAACCGATCTGACCGCCTCCGATTATTAATAAAGGAGGCGGTTGCGTGGATCTGACCGCCTCCGATTATTAATAAAGGAGGCGGTTGCGTGGATCTAACCACCTCGGATATCTACATATCGGAGGCGGTTTCTTTAACATAACCGCCTCGGATATCTTCATATCGGAGGCGGTTTCTTTAACATAACCGCCTCAGATGTTGAGTAGCCCGGAGGTCCAGTCCGGAGGTTCCGAACCGAGACATCCGGGTGCACTGGGACCAGTCCAGTAGCGATTCCAGAGGTGATTCTGGGTGCAGTGGGTGCACTGAGACTCATAAGATAAATGTCGTTAGGAGCTTAGATGTCCTTTCAACATGACCATCTCAATTGTATCACCATTTGCACATAAATATTTCTTACAAGTTCATAAAATAAAATCAACACTTCTCAAAAAGGCCATGAACGTCTCAAATTCTTTTATTGCCTCTGCTTGCGTTTCTTTTTCCTTTTGCGAGGCATTTCCTCTTCGAACTCTAGTCCTTCTTGATGATCTTCCCGTACATACCATGCTTCGTTAGGTTCATCGGTTATCGCGTTTCTTACGCTATGTTGCATCGGAGGTGCATCTTCAAAGATCTTGTATTCGTCCTCATCCGCTACACCCTAAACTCCAACAATCTTCCTTTTACCTTGTAGGGCAATATGAAGATTCTTCTTCGCCGGGTCGGTCACATAAAACACATGGTGAGCTTGATTGGCTAGAATGAATGGGTCATCTTTGAATCCAACACGTTCAAGGTCTACTGTTGTGAAGCCGTACTTGTCGACCTTAGTAGATTGAAGATTGACCCATCGGCACCGGAACAATGGAAATTTGAAGTACACATAGTCCAACTCTTAAATATCCTCGATGAACCTGTAGTACCAGCTCCGTTTCCCGCTCAAGTCAGAAGCCTCTATGTGGACCCCACTATTTTGAAATGTGCTTTTCTTATCTTGATCTCTCGTGTAGAATGTGTATCTGTTAATGTCATATCCTTGCCAAGTGATGACTTCGAATGTTGGGCCCTTCGCATACCAGGTTAGCATGTCGCTAGAGGCACGTAAACGAAGACGCTCCTTGAACCACTTGTTGAATTCTTTGTTATGCTCTCTCGTCCTCCACGCATCGGTTCTATTTGGATGCTCTTGCCTTAACTTTGCCCTGTGCTCATCCATGTATGGGGCAACGGCGGTCGTGTGTTGCAGCACTGTGAAATGGGCGAGAGCGTGACCAGCTTGATCGGCCGTTATTGATTTCTTTCCGATGGTCCCAACACCATCAAGCCTGCCTTCGTGCCGAGAGCGTGGCACGCCAATCGGTTGGTTTGACTCCATGTAGTCAACACAGAACTCGACAACCTCCTCCGCAGCGTAACCTTCGACAATACTTCCCTCCGATCGATACCTGTTTCACACGTAGTGCTTCAAGATTCCCATGAATCTTTCGAACGGGTACATGCTCCGAAGGAAGACAGGCTCGCACATCTTGATTTCGTGCATGATGTGGACGATGAGATGCACCATTATATCGAAGAAAGACGGGGGAAAATACATCTCTAGCTGACATACAGTTGTTGGGGAACGCGCTACGCAAAACAAAATTTTTCGCGCACGAACCAAACCAAGAAACATGAAAATAGAATAATAACAACTTTATTATTGCCTCTAGGGCATATTTCCAACAACAGTCTCTACCGCCGCTAACTCCAGATCATCTAGTTCGAACACGTCCATCACCTTCTGTGAAATCTTGTTGAAGAAGAAGCACAGGTTGGTGATACATTCTCGGACGTTAGGTGGCAGAATATTCCTGATTACAATTGGAAGCATCTGTGTCATCATAACATGGCAGTCATAAGACTTCATGCCGATTAGTTTCAAGTCCTGCATCGAGACGAGCCTCTTGATGTTGGCGGAGTAGCCCGACGGAACCTTCACACCATGCAAAAACTTGCAAAACTCGGTTCTCTCGACCTTCGATAAAGTGTAACAGGCAGGGGGGATGTATGTCTTCCCGTTAGGCAGAAGTACGGGCGCCAGCTCGGGCCTGATTCCCATATCAACCATGTCAAGTCGGGCCTTAACGCCATCCTTCGTCTTGTCCTTCATGTTTAGCAGTAGACCCAGCACGCTGTCACAGACATTCTTCTCTATGTGCATCACATCGATGCAGTACCGGACGTCTAGATCCTTCCAGTATGGTAGGTCCCAGGACACCGATCGCTTCTTCCAGTATGCGGACTCATATGCGGCCTTTTTTTTGACCCTTTCCAAGCATGACATTGACATCGCTAACCTTCTCGAATATCTCTGCACCACTTAATGGCATTGGTTTCGCACCGTTCTCTGTTCTCTCGTTGAACTGTGACTTCCACCTCCGGTAACGGTGCCTTATAGGCAGGAACCACCAGTAACCCATGTACACCACTTTCTCGTAATTCCTGAGACTTAGGCTCACGGTATTCTCCATGCATATGACACAACCTTTGTGTCCTTTCACCATCTGACCGGAAGTGTTTCCGAGAGCGGGAAAGTCTTGGATCGTGCAGAACAGCATGGCCCACAGAGTGAAATATTGTCTTTTGTCCGCATCCCATACCTGCACTCCTGTGTTCCACAGTGTTTGTAGATCATCCATCAACAGTTGAAAATACACGTCGATGTCATTTCCAGGTTGCTTAGGCCCTTCGATAAGTATGGACATCATAATGTACTTCCTTTTTATATAAAACCAGGGAGGTAGGTTGTACATACTGAGAAGTACGGGCCAGGTGCTGTGTCGACTGCTCATGTTGCCAAATGGGTTCATTCCATCTGTACTCAGTGCAAACCTTACGTTCCTGGTTTCCGTAGCAAAAAGAGGATACTTCCTATCGAAGTTTCTCCACTGGATAGCATCGGCAGGGTGTCCTAGCTTTCCATCGGATGTCTTCCGCTCGTCCGCATGCCAGCGAAATAGTTTTGCTTCCTTCGGGTTTGCAAACAAACGCTTCAGACGTGGGATTACAGGTAGGTACCAAGCAACCTTCACAGGGGTCCCCTTCGTCACCTCGATGGATTCCTCAGCTCCTTCTACTCCAATCTTACCCTTGTACCGAGAAGCCTTGCACACAGGGCATGAATGTAGCTTCGCAAACTCTTTCTGGTATAGGATACAGTCATTCCGACATGCATGTATCTTTTCAACTTCCAGTCCCAACGGACAAAGCACCTTCTTCGCTCTGTATGTGTTTATGGGTAACTCATTCCTCTCCGAAAGCATGTCACCTAGAAGGCCCAACAACTCGTTGAAGCTCTTGTCGGACCAGCTGTTGTTCGCCTTCAGCTTCAATAGTTCAAGCACGGCATATAACAGAGTGAACTTAGCCTTGCATCCTGCGAATAGCGGTTTCTCCGAGGCCCCCATCAAGCCTAGGAATTCTTGGTACTCTTTCTCGGTTTCATGCCCTTCAAAATCACGCAACATCTGTTCCAGTTCAGGCATCGAGTCGGGATCATCGGACATCTCATGGTCTAAATCACAACCGATATCAAAGGGCATATTGGTTGTTTCTTCATCGGCAAAAATATCATCATCTGATACCCTTCCGTAAAACCTCTCTTGAAGGTGTGGTACTCAATATGATGGAGCTCAAAAATCCTTACGTTACCACAGTCTACGCATGGACAATATGTGTCAGCTCTACCCTCTCTCAACATGTCCGCCTCGGCAGCTGCCATAAATACTCTCACTCCATCTCTGTACGCCTTTGTGTTGCGAGCTCCATACATCCACGATCGATCCATCTAAGCCATGCATATGGAAATTTCAAATTTTAGTTAAAAATATGAAGTGCATCGACTTCGTGACATGAGTTCAACATTTCTTCAATTACTAATTAACCTAACTGAATTCTAAAAATAATATCACTAACCTATCTAATTAATATAATTAACTAACCATACTAATTGACTAATATAACTAACCTATATATACGTGTCGACTCTCTTCAATTACTAACTAACCAAAGTACCATTTTTTGCATATAAAAATTAAGCCACAAAAATTAAGCCATCATTCTTTGCCTTTTCCATTTTAGCCACAAAATTCCTCCAAAATTTGCATATCTTAACTCATAATTGCTACGCATTCGAACATACAATAATGAATCAAATATCCCCATGAATCTAAATGTGATCATATAATTCAATATTCTCAATGTCCAAGAAACAAAGCAATATCACAAAATTATTGGATAAATGATTCAAAAACTAAATACTAACCTTTGCTAATCAACAAGGAAGTATTATCTCCAACTACTCTTCCAAATGTAGCTTCTCCACCGAAAAATCGCCAGCAAATCGCTCAAAAAATCGCCAGCATATCGCCACATTTAAGACATGGTCGTATGTCTGCTCGCGCAGCACAATTAATACTGTGAACCATATTGGAGGCGGTTAAATCCAAACAAGCGCCTCGGATATCAATTATATGGAGGCGGTTATATATCATCAATTGCCTCTCATATGTGCTGACTTATCCGAGGCGGTTGAAAATATATAACCTCCTCGGATATTGGACTTATCCGGGGCGGTCAGAAATAAGAAACCGCCTCGGATAACATTGGAGGCGGTTACTTATTTCTAACCGCCTCGGATGAGGTCGTTATCCGAGGCGGTTGCTCCCGAGCTCGTTATCGGAAGCGAGTTTTTCGTACTAATCACTTCCGACATGTGTTATTCATGGCGCTTTTACTTAACCGCCTCGGATAAGCTGCCTCGTATAGACCATTCTGTACTAGTGTAAGCGCCACGAAGGACGGACGCACGAGCGCTCGGCGGCCACGTCGGACAGGCCCTGCGCTTCCTGTCCTCCATTTTTGCTCGAAGGAATCGCAACTCCCATATCCTCTTCGCCTCAACAATGCGCTTACTCAACGCCACAGGAAGCGGAGATGGCGTATGTGTCATGGGCTACCTCGTCAAATGAAAAGGAACTAGATGGCCCACGCATTACGCGATTTGGAATTATTTTTTATGAGTATTTATTCCGTGCTGTTATTTTGTTCTATTTCATTCTTTCTACGTTACCCTGATACGTTATTTAAAATATAGAAAAAATTGTAGGCAAAACTATGTTCTGAGTAAACATTATTAAAGTTGAATATAAATCTTTCCACTAAAATTTATTACGTTGTTAGCCTTTAGTTGACAGTACTCTTGTAATAACAATCTTATTTATTCATATGTGATGTTCTTTCTCTCTGTGTTTCTCTTTCATTGTTTAATATCGATAGGTAAGTGGGAAGCAAAGCAAGAATCTTGGCGCGTGACACTAAAAACCAATGGCATTGAGGTCCATAATCTGCTATGTAAAACCATATGCTTTCATACTAATTTACAACTTTTCCTCCACATCTCTCAGTGTCTATCTTTACACCAACTAGTAATCGTGCACGTGCAACACACGTTTTGACTAACATAAATTAAACGTGAAAAATATATTCTAACATTCACAAACATAATTTCCTACCATACACGCATTCCACCGACAATGATGTTCAAGTAGTTAAAAGAACTTACAAATAGAGATGATACAACAAGAAAGTGGGCACCATTATTCCTATGGAATACTAAAGAATGATGAATATATATTGTCAAAAAAAAATAACATCGAATATAACCAATGACACAATACAAATGCTTCTCGCGCAATCTATATTCCGGATCGTGGATTGTCCTAGACTGCGACGATGAGGAGGACACGCCATCGATGTTGATCTTGTCAGCGTGGTGCAGCTTCCGTTGGCGTGTGAGCTGCTTCGGCTGGTGGTGGTGGTGGGGCCGTGCAAGGAGGAGAAGATTGCCGGCGACGGCAGCGGCGTGGCTGCGTGCGCGAGGCGGAGGCTCACGCAAGGGAGGCCGGTGCGGAGGAGGAGGCGGTGGAGATCTTCAGGTGGTGGGGGAGAACGGTGTGGTCCTCCATGGTGCCGTGGCGTCAGACAGTCGCAGCAGGGTGGCGCTAGGCGGTGGCAGGTGCCGACGACGGAAAGAAATTGGTGGCAGCGGTACAGAAGAGGGCGACAACGAGCGGAGATGGTCCCGCTCCTGTGGTCCGCCGCTGCGTGTCCCGCATGCCTTCGCCGTCGCCTGGGCTCGCCGGCTTCTCGTCGGCAACCGTGTCACTTGTAGAGTAAAAGAGATGGTGATGTGCGAGCGATGCGTTAGGAGTGCGGCGAGCAGAGGGCGAGATCAGGGAAGGGCAGCGCGGTCTGGATCAATGTAGGGCGAGATTAGGGCTTCCTCAGATGGTATAGCCAAACTATCTAATTAAATGGCAAGTGCACATGTGCAACGCTTGTTTTTACAATATATATATTGTAAAAACACAATCTATACTGTATCGCATCGAAGGAGACAACGAAAGTGGTGCACGGACACGGCCAAAGCATGGCGTGGGCGCGGCCGCCGTGCATGGCGCAGATACGGGAGAGAGGGGCGCTGGAGGGTATAGTAGTGGTAGTGGTGGGAAATTATCTATTTTTTTTAAGTAAGGACAATGATGGGTAATTACTATGAACTTTAAGTGAATGGTATGGTGAGTAATTTTTAGGTGGTAGACCATCAAAGTATATTAGCCATTGAATGATTACGATCAACTCTCATATTATATAGCCTAGACTAGATAGTAGGATAGGATTCTTTTTATCTGAATTCCTCTTTCTATGACATATATATGTATTGAAGAGATAATTAAGACACCTACCCTTGGTGGAAGTAATCACAATGTTTCGCTCGCATGTCACGGCCAGAAAGACCTACCTAGGAGGTGTTTGTGAACACCTAGAAGAGAACGAGGAGAAATTCAAACGATGCAAAGTCCCGTCTCAGAAGAAAACACAAGAAAACAGGACAGGGATGCCTTCTTCCGTGCCCACTGCAAACAAAAAGTCAATTATATTTGACATCACGAGATTTGATTCCTATGGCCACAGGATCCGACCCGTACCGCAGAAGAACTAAATCCCAAAAAAAGCAACATATGACAGAGTCGCAGAAAAGAAAAGAGAAAGAAAACCCATATGCATATGACGGGGTAATCATCACAAAAGATCAAGAACCAAAACGCCAGGCACGACAAAAAGCACATGTATACTCTTAGCTTGGATACCATGCATGGAGTCATGGGCCACTACGTGTACACGCTACACAGAGTGCATATGTACTGAATGGAATATTACGCGTACGATCGATATACGGAGATAAAAAGTACTTGCAGAAGTGCATGCATGCATGCAAGCAGCATGACGAGATTAATTAGCCGATATTTAATTATGGCCGCTAGCTTAATTAGCAGGTTACTCCATGGAGTAGCAGCACTGCTTGAACACCTCGAGGTTGTGCTCGAAGACGGGCACGAAGGCGTCGACGCTGCCGTCGCCGAGGTAGGACGGCACGAGGAACAGCATCCCTTCCGTCGGGAAGTAGGACGGCAAGAAGTAGCTCGGGCTCCCGGCGCCGAAGTCCAGCTCGTAGAACGGGAAGGTCAGCCAGCTGTCCACCTCCAGGTCCGGGCACAGCACATCCTTGAGCACGGCGCTCGGCGCGAGCCCCTCGCGCTCCACGGCGCCGGAGCTCGCGAAGTCGACGAGAGACCGGAAGTAGGCGCCGTCCACCCTCGCCACCGCGTCGTGGATCACCTGCGCGGCGTGCTTCAGCGGCCGGTTCAGGAGGTCCCCCACCGTGGCGCGCGGGAACGCCCAGAGGACGAGGTTGCCAGAGTAGCCCGCCGGCGCCGCGAGGCGCTGCCGGCCGTCGACAGAGATGCGGATGGTGGAGGCCTGGTGTGGGTTTCCGAGGCCCCGCGCGCGCGTCATGGTGCGCCACACGTGGGCGAGGATGATCTCGAACCGGCTGAAGGGCCGGCCGCGCCCATCCGACGCCTTGGCGCGGAGCCCGGCGATGAAGTCCTTGGTGAAGTGGGCCTTGTGGATGACGACGCCGTGGTGGGCCTCGCCGTGCTTCTCGTTGGCGGCCGCGGGGTTGGACGACGGCTGCGGCCGGTAGTACTCCACGCCGCGGTGCTCGAACTCGACGGCCGGCGGGTCGTGCGGCCGGAAGAGATCCGGGTGGTGGTGCGGTGGCGATGGGCCGACGGCCATCCCGCGCGCGGCGCGGCCCCACGCGACGAGGAAGTCACTCGTGGCGTGGCCATCGGCCACGGCGTGGTTGGCCGTGAACCCGACGGCGAGCGACCCGCACGCGAACCGCGTGAGCTGCACCTGCACCACCTCCTCGATCTCCCCCTCCAGGTCAGGGTGCAGCTGCAGCACGATGGGCGACGGCTTCGGCGGCGCCGTGTCGGCCAGGCTCGCGTCCACGCACGCCTCCACGAGCCGCGCTCCATGGTCGTTGAGCAGGACCCCCGGCGCGCCGTCCGGTCCTGGGCGGACCTGCCCGGCGAAGAGTCGGTACACCCCCAGCACGTCGGCGAGGCCCCGCTCGATGTCGGCCGTGGAGGGCGCCGGCGCCGAGAAGGCGTAGATGATGGCCATCTGGATGTGGTACGTGATCTTGTCGAACACCGAGGACGGCACGTGCTCGGTGGTGTCCGGCCGCCGCGCGTCCCTCGGGTACGACGGTTTGACGAGTTTGGAGCTCACCACTTTCACCTCCATGGCAGCCCAACCAAGTAGCTACTACTCGTCTGTTCTTTTGCTTGCTTAATTATTTTCGCAGTTTCTTTCCAACTACGATATCTGGACTCTACTAGCTAGCAGTGCGTGAGTGACATGCAGGAGCTTGTTTTTGTTCTGTCGCAGTGTTGCTAGCGAGGAGATCAAGCGCACACACTGCCCTCGTGACGTGAGCGAGCTATAAATAAGCAGCGCGAGAACGGGGGTAGGTGGTAAACTTGATTAATCCTTCGTGCTGTTGGCTTAATCTAGATCGGTGCATCAAGACCTGTTCGACGGCGTATAGCTTGTCCTCAGGGATATTTGTTAGAATTAATGGGCTAGGCCCAGATTAGTTCTATATTTAATTCTAGATAAATTCCAAAGACCCACTCATATATGGCAAAGACTAGTGACTTTAGTCCCATATTGCTAGTGGAAGTGGAGTGATACCACTTTATAAGGATTGGTGCTCCGCACCTTTGTAAGATAATGTGAGGAGAGAAAGGGAAATACTACATGCGCTTGCTCGCCTCGCCGGGCCGGGCGTGGCGTGGCAAAGGGCGCGCGCACACGACATGCGTGTGAAGAGCTCCTCGTTGGGCCTTGTTGCAGCTCTCTTTTGCCATTTTGTTTTGTCACGTGATTTTTGGATAAGGATCAAAACCGTGGCGGTTCGTCTATAAGAAGCCCTCCTTCTTCCAGACGAAGACACCCCGGAAAAATCAATTTGTTCTCTGTTTTTCCACCCGCGCTGTGCCGTCGTCCGGTCTTCTCCATCCCGTTCCTTGGCGTGCACCGAGCGACGGGAGAGCAGGTCTCCGAAACCCTCCGCTCTTGAGATCCTGTACGGGAGAGAGCAAATAAGGTTTTTGGGAAGCGCCTACACGACTGCTCGCTGCTGTTCGATCTACTGCGCTGCACCGATCTCGTCTCGGCATCAGTCTCTTCGCTGTGCCGAGCCACGCTGCATCGGCCTCTTCCCTACGGCACGTTCTGCTACGTCGCTTCTTCACATCTCCAGTAAATTCCCTGGTACCGTAGATGGAATTGGTTGTGGTGTTGCTAGCTGCGCTCGTGTTAATCTGTGATCTAGATTTGTGCTGTGAGGCAGTACCTTTGCTGTTGATCATGTCTAGATTTGATTCACTGTGTTTAGTCATGTTATCCTTTCAGATTAGTTTCATTATATTGCCTAATTCTCCAACATTCCAAAAACCTTATAGACATTTAATGAACATGATGAAAGTCTCTGGTTTTGCTGATGCTATTAAACCTGAAAAATTAACGGGAATGAACTTTAAGAGATGGCAGACGAGGGTAACACTCTGGCTCACGGCTATGAATGTGTTCTGGGTTTCCGAAGGAAAACCAGACAAATTCGCATCAACCGAGAAGAAGAAAGAGTTTGCCGATGCCACCACTGTGTTCATAGGCTGTGTTCTCAGTGTGCTCTCTGACCCTCTCTTCGATGTGTACATGCACATGAAGAACACGAAGGAGCTGTGGGATGCACTTGAGAGTAAATTTGCTGCCTCTGATGCTGGCAGTGAGCTTTATTCCATTGAGCAGTACCACGAGTATAGAATGGTCGAAAACCGTTCTATGGTAGAGCAGGCTCATGAAATACAGTTTATGGTGAAGGAATTCGAACACCTTAAGTGCCAATTACCTGACAAGTTTGTGGCTGGGGGCATAATTGCCAAGTTACCTCCCTCGTGGAGAAACTTTGCCACATCTCTGAAACACAAGAGGCAAAATATTTTCGTAGAGGATCTAATTGCTTCCCTTGATGTGGAAGAGAAAGCTCGGGCGAAGGATGTGCACCTAAAGGGTGGCGAGGGTCATTCCAATACCAACATGGTACACAAGCCTGGACATGGTAAGTTCATGGGAAAGGGCAAGGCCGTTCAGACGACCAACTTCAAGAAGAAGAAGGAAAAGGAAAGACCAAAGGGTGCTTGCTTCGTGTACGGTGAGGACACCCATTGGGCAAAGAAATGTTCTCAGCGTAAAGGCAAGAAACCACAGCAAGGACAGCCCAGGACTATCAATGTGACCATATGCGAGGAGAACAATGCAGAACCATCAGGGTATGGTAAATCCTCTACTGTTCTTTCGGTTTGTCATCCCACTGATTGGTGGTTTGACAGCGGCGCTAATGTTCACGTGTGTGCTGTTGTTTCCATGTTTTCTTCTTATCAGACCAACCGAGCTTCTTCCGTACTGATGGGGAACGGGTCGCATGCGCATGTTCTTGGTGCTGGCACGGTAGATCTTAAGCTTACTTCGGGAAAGATCATGCAGCTGAAGAACGTGCAGCATGTCCCCTCAATAAGCAAGAACCTCGTTAGTGTCTCTCTTCTATGTAGAGATGGGTACAAGTTGGTGTTTGAGTCGAATAAAGTTGTTGCGTCTAAGTTTGGAAAATTTATTGGAAAAGGCTATGAGTGCGGAGGCCTGTTCCGCCTTTCTCTTTCAGATTCCTGTATTAAGACTGTGAACCAAATTTATGATCCAGTTAATGTTAGTGAAGCTTCTGTTTGGCACTCACGTTTATGTCATATAAATTTTGGTTGTATAACTCGGCTATCCAGTTTAGACATAATTCCAAAACTTTCCATTATCAAAGGTTCAAAGTGCCAAGCTTGTGTGCAAGCTAAACAACCTCGCAAGCCCCACAAGGCTGTGGAGAAAAGAAATTTGGCACCACTAGAACTCATTTATTTAGATCTTTGTGAAATGAATGGTGTGTTAACAAAAGGGGGAAAATATTTTATGACTTTGATCGATGATGCTACTAGATACTGCTATGTGTACTTACTGAAAACTAAAGATGAAACACTTGATCACTTTAAAATCTATAAGGCTGAAGTTGAAAATCAACTAGAGATAAAGATAAAAAGACTTAGGTCAGATCGTGGTGGAGAGTACTTTTCTAATGAGTTCAATTTATTCTGTGAGAAACATGGTATAATCCATGAGAGGACGCCTCCCTATTCACCCCAGTCGAATGGGGTTGCCGAGAGGAAAAACCGCACTCTAGCTGATTTGGTTAACGCCATGTTAGACACTGCGGGTTTATCCAAAGCATGGTGGGGGGAGGCTATATTGACATCATGTCATGTCCTTAACAGAGTTCCTGCAAAGAATAAAGAGATAACCCCATTTGAACAATGGGAGAAGAAAAGACTATCACTTTCTTACTTACGTACTTGGGGTTATTTGGCGAAAGTCAATATGCCAATAATGAAGAAGCGCAAGCTTGGACCTAAAACAGTGGACTGTGTCTTTCTAGGCTATGCTCCTCGGAGTGTTGGTTATAGATTCTTAATAGTAAAATCTGGAGTACCTGACATGCATGTCGGTACAATCATGGAGTCCAGAGATGCTACATTCTTTGAGGATATTTTTCCTATGAAAGATATGCCTAGCAGTTCTAGTCAAGAATCTGCTGAAACTCTTGAACTTGCCATACCGATTGAATATCCTGACCAAGCACCTAAGCAAGATCCTGAGGAGGATGACAGTGTTGTTCCTAGACGGAGCACGAGACAAAGGATTGAAAAATATTTTAGTGATGACTTCATGTGTACCTTGTGGATGATACTCCCAAAACTATTTCAGAGGCATATGCATCTCCTGATATAGAGTACTGGAAAGATGCGATCCGTAGTGAAATGGATTCCATTATCGCTAACGGAACTTGGGAGATCACTGAGCGTCCCTATGGATGCAAACCAGTTGGATGCAGGTGTTCAAGAAAAAGATTAGGCCTGATGGTACCATTGAAAAGTACAAGGCACGGCTTGTGGCCAAGGGATATACCCAAAAGGAAGGCGAGGATTTCTTCGATACTTACTCACCCGTTGCTAGATTGACCACAATTCGGGTATTACTGTCTTTGGCTGCCTCACATGGTCTTATCATTCATCAAATGGACGTAAAGACAACTTTTCTTAATGGAGAGTTGGATGAGAACAGCCTGATAGATTTGTAATAAAAGGTCAAGAGAGCATGGTGTGTAAGTTGTAGAAGTCTTTGTATGGTCTAAAACAAGCACCTAAACAATGGCATGAGAAGTTTGACACAACCCTACTATCTGAAGGCTTCACAGTCAGTGAAGCAGATAGATGTGTGTACTATCGCTATAGTGGGGGTGAAGGAGTAATGCTATGTCTGTATGTGGATGACATACTGATCTTTGGGACAAGTCTTAACAAAACAAATGAGGTTAAGTCCTTTTTGTCTCGAAGTTTTGACATGAAAGATCTGGGAGAAGCTGATGTGATTCTGAACATCAAGTTGATCAAGGGTGAGAATGAGATCACACTCACACAGTCTCATTATGTGGAGAAAATACTGAGCCGTTTTGGCTACTTGGAGAGCAAACCTGCTCCAACACCCTATGATCCTAGTACGATGCTTCGAAAGAATCAGGGACTAGGAAAGGATCAGCTGAGATATTCTCAGATCATTGGGTCACTCATGTACCTAGCTAATGCTACTCGGCCTGACATCTCTTTCGCTGTAAGCAAATTGAGCCGGTTTTCCTCAAATCCGGGAGATGATCATTGGCGTGCTCTTGAACGAGTCATGCGCTACTTGAAAGGTATAATGACTTATGGAATTCACTATTCCGGGTATCCCGCTGTACTTGAAGGGTATAGTGATTCAAATTGGATTTCTAATGCTGATGAGATTAAGACTACGAGTGGATATGTGTTCACTCTTGGCGGTACTACTATCTCATGGAGGTCTTGCAAGCAGACCATATTGACGAGGTCAACCATGGAAGCAGAACTTACAGCATTAGATACGGCCACCGTTGAGGCTGAGTGGCTGCGTGAACTATTGATGGATTTGCCAGTTGGAGATAAGCCTATTCCGGCTATTCTCATGAACTGTGACAATCAAACAGTTCTCGCTAAAGTGAATAGTGCGAAGGATAATATGAAATCCTCGAGGCACGTGAAAAGGAGATTGAAGTCTATCAGAAAACTGAGAAACTTCGGAGTGATAGCCCTGGATTATATTCCAACGGCTAAGAATTTGGTAGATCCCTTCACAAAGGGTTTATCACGGAATGTGATAGACAATGCATCGAAGGAGATGGGAATGCGATCCATGTGAGTTATACCACAATGGCAACCCAACCTATGTGATCGGAGATCCCGTGAAGTAGGACCTGGGAAAAACAAGCTGTTTGGTTAACTGAGAGAGTACAACTGTAACCCACTCCAGTGAAGATGTCGTACTCTCATGACTGTAAGGCAGGATGACTTTGTCTTAATGTGTTCTGTGGCTCTAACTAGCAAAGATGCCGTCCTACAGGGTATTCTTGAAAGAACACACCTAAGTGAGCTAGACTGTTAAACATCGCAGTCTGTGAGACTTGGGTGCTCTCTAAGAAGCTCATGAAGAGACCAAGGAGTATGACGTATAAGCTTCACCCGAGGGGAAGCCTTTGGCGGCTAGTACTGGTCAAGACTTTAAGTAAAGCTTACTCGCACAAAACTGCCAATTCAAGGCTTAATCCATTGTGTAGTTGCGGATAAGTGTAGCTTGAAACTCTAGGTGGAAGTTCAACCTTGACAGGTCTCCACTGGAAAGACTAGTATATAAACAGTGCATTAGAACAGCAGAGAAACTTCGTGTGCCTCTGGGATCTAGTGGGGGAATGTTAGAATTAATGGGCTAGACCCAAACTAGTTCTACATTTAATTCTAGATAAATCCCAAAGGCCCACTCATACATGGCAAAGACTAGTGGCTTTAGTCCTATATTGCTAGTGGAAGTAGAGTGAGACCACCTTATAAGGATTGGACTCCACACCTCTCCAAAGCAATGTGAGGAGAGAAAGGGAAATACCACACGCACGCGCTCGCTCGCCTCGCCTCGCCGGGCGTGGCGTGGCGTGGCAAAGGGCGCGCGCACACGACATGCGCGTGAATGGTCCGATGAATTCGGGCTCCCCGCTGGGCCCTGTTGCAGCTCTCTTTTGCCATTTTGTTTTGTCACGTGATTTTTGGATAAGGATCAAAACCGAGTTGGAGTCGTGCGCCGTAACTGAGTTCGGGTCGTGCGCCACACTCGTGTCCTGATTGGATCCGAAACCGTGGCGGCTCGTCCGGTCTTCTCCATCCTGTTCCTTGGCGTGCACCGAGCGACGGGAGAGCAGGTCTCCGAAACCCTCCGCTCTTGAGATCCTGTACGGGAGAGAGCGAATAAGGTTTTTGGGAAGCGCCTACGTGACTGCTCGTTGCTGTTCGATCTACTGCGCTGCACCGATCTCGTCTCGGCATCAGTCTCTTCGCTGCGCCGAGCCATGTTGCATCGGCCTCTTCCCTGCGGCACGTTCCACTACGTCGCTTCTTCACATCTCCGGTAAATTCCCTGGTACCGTAGATGGAATTGGTTGCGGTGTTGCTAGCTGCGCTCATGTTAATCTGTGATCTAGATTTGTGCTTTGAGGCAGTACCTTTGCTGTTGATCATGTCTAGATTAGATTCACTGTGTTTAGTCATGTTATCCTTTCGGATTAGTTTCATTATATTGCCTAATTCTCCAAGAATATTGACACGGTAATTTATTTACTTTTTTGATAAAAGGGGACAAGCCCCCAGCTTCGTTGACATGGTAATTACATCGATCGACATATAATTTATCGTGTTATAGTCGTGGTTATAAACTACACCAGTGATCACGCGCTCTCTCTCTCTCTGTCTTCTCTCTATGACCGTTGTTTAGGAGTAATTTATCGTGTTATAGTCGTGATCATCAACTACCCCAATGATCACACGTTCTCTCTCTCTCTCTCTCTCTCTCTCTCTCTTTCTCTCTATGACTGTTTTCTAGGAGTAAACCACAGTCAACTGTTCAATAGACATTTTCTGCATATCCAATTGCCAACTGTAGTGCATAACTGTAGATTGAAAGTTTCCGCAGAGCCACTTGCCAATACATACATATAAATATCGCGCATGTAGCATGCGTCTACATTAATACATATAAATATTGCGCTTGTAGCATGCATGCGTCTACATTAGCATAAGTCTTTTGACCTCTGTAGCGTAATAATCCTGTAATAATTTACAACATTTCAGGGGTGGAACGAGCTGCGGATCTGAGCCCATGAAAACTCCTTCGATATACCAGAAGGACAGGAGTCTCTCAGATCTTAATTACTAGCTACTTCGTTCCCGAGAGATTTGTTAATTAGCGTGTGTGAGAAATGATATATATCCCCCGGGAAAAAGAAAAAAATGATATACATAAATTAAAGCGATGATGGGGTCGGCTCAGGTTCGCGTCATCTGTGACGCTAAAACCAGAGATCGCCGTGCGTTCCGTTACACACAGAGACGTGCGGAACTACGCCCCCGTCCGTGAGGCCGCTTCGGTAGCCAACACACACACACCACCCAGGTTTGTTTGACTATGGGGCCGGGGCAGCACCGCGCGCCCGAGACGCATGGCAGGGATCAACGGCGGCCAGCCAGCTGCACGCAGGTTTCTCTCCATTCTGTGGCGGAAACTCGCCGAGATCACGATGGATTCCGCGACCCCAACACGTACGCTCCAGGGCTAAGAGCGTGGTACGTACTCATGCAGCAGCTGGCCGGCCGGCCCCGACCCGTCGGCATTGGTGGCTAAACGAATCAGGTTTGTGCTTCACTGCTCAACTTAGTCAAACTACCAAGCTTAGCTATACGTACTCCTCGGTCATCACCAGCACTGCAGCGGGCGAGCGGTATGCATGGAGACACATGTCGCTACATGATCTCTGCATTATACGTATCGCACCTAGGATCACGTCAACGGCATGATTATCAGGTCAGCAAATACATGTCTACCATTGATCCACAGGTACAAATCCATTATCACCCGATTAACCACCATGATCCCACCAGGTGATACCTGAATATGCATTGGTCTGTCTATTAAGCATGTATTTAAAGGTACGTCGTTCATAAGCCCTCCAGATACGAATTAATGTGTTGTTCCAAAATCAAATAAAACTGTGCCGAGTAAAAGATGGTTATGGTACCGATCGCGACATAGTTGGCGGACCTCAATTGTTCAGCAGTAGTGTAGTTCAGCCTTCCACAATATTTCCCCTTGCCTCGCCTATGATTATTTTCAGCTACTATGCCTATGGGTCTCTGAGTTGGTGCTGCCCCGGTGTTGCAGGACGAAATGGTGCTTGCGGACACATCTGCGGACACATCCATACGTGATGCTGCTAGCTTAGAACATTGTGCTGAGATGTGTCCTGGCTGTCCACACTTATAGCATAAGATTCGTGCGGCCGCACTAAGCCGTGGCTGTACTACGTACGCTTGGTATGTAACAAAGCTCTTGTGCGTGTGTGTTTTTTAGGAGAACAAAGCTCTTGTTTGATGCCCTCAAAAGCAGCAGCAGCTAGAGACAAGCAGCTGAAGTGCCGTCGATCGTCCACACACATGCATACAGTCATGCACATGCGTAAAGGACCGGAAGACGACCAACCAGCATCGATCGAAATGCTGCTGCAATCAGTGTACGTAGTACGATTTAGAACTAGCTCCAGTGGCTCGTGGCTACGGCGGCTACCACCGGGTGACCTATCTTGTCCGATCTCCTGCCACACAAAAATTCGAACTGCCGTTGCTTGGGCATGTGTGAATCAAGTGCTTACCTTTTGTAGACCAAAAACGTGGTAGTTGGATCTTAGTTATTCCGTATGGAACAAGGAACACCCAATTAAGGCCCCTTTTGAGATATACACGCTGCTGCTGAACACATTTAAATAAGACAATCTCAATCACAGATGAGCGTCATCCCAGATGATTCGGTAAAGTATATCGTTTGAAAAAAGAGTTCTCATAAACCGTCTCAGATTGGTCTACACCCCAGACGATTTAAATATACGAACTATTTGGGATAACATCTGAGATGCATGGTTCATAAATTGAACTGTCTGGAATATCGACCCATTCAAGACGGTTCACTTTTCGGATTGGTCCATATCCCAGATGATTTTTGAACCATCTCCGATTTATGTTTGTATATAAGACAGCGCCCGACGAGACAGAACTGGGAAACCCTAGATTTCTCTAGTCAGTGGTGGCTAGTGGGCGATTTGGGGATGATTTTCAGGATCCGATTTTAAAGTAGACCTAGTAATTAGAGATCCAATTGTAATTGGTTATTAGAGGTTAGTAATGAATATAATTGCATAACATTCATTATCTTCCACGCTAATTGTGTCAAAAGAGAGAAAATGATTCTTTTCATTAGAAATTAGCTAGGATACATGTGTAATTACATATGGTGGGTATGTATATCACTAGGAAGGTTTAGGGTATAGAACTATACATAGAATTTATAATTTGTATGCATATATGTTTGGTGAAATATAGTCAGCTTTTTGGTGAATAAAGAAAAATAGTGGATGTACTGTCCATGCTCTGACTGCGATAATGCTAAGATGTTTTAGAATTCAAAGCAAACGAAGGCCACTTGATTCAAAGGGATTTCAAGTTAGGGTATACATGTTGGACTAAGCACGGTAAAGAGGAGGTCATATAGGGAGATAATAATAACATTGCCGACGACGAAGTCAATGATATGCAAGAGGAAGTCAATGATGATATGCCAGATGACGGTGATTGTGCCGATGGTGATTAGATGTTGGTTGATGAGGATATGTTGGTCGATCTGGATCAGATATTGCGTGATATAGAGAAAAACCATGATGATAGAGGGTATAATCAATCTCTGGGATTGTTGGAGGACTCGGAGAAACCTTTGTATCCTGGTTGCAAGGAAAAATACTCAAGATTGTCAGCCATAGTTGAACTTTTGAAGCTGAAGGCAAGCAACAGATGGTATGACAAGAGATTCACAACGCTATTTGTTCTCTTGACGGACATGCTTCTAGACAGTAATGAGTTGTCCAAAACCACCTACAAAGCCAAGAAGATTCTTTGTTCGTTGGGAACAGAGGTAGAAATAATTCATTACGGTTGTTGGGAAGTACCCTTTATCATAAATAGTATGCAAACTTGCACTCGTATCCGATGTGCAAAGTATCTCGATACAAGCGTAACAGTCAATCAGATGATAACGAGGATGGCACCGAGGTGATGAAAGGAACTCTTGCCAAGATTGCGTGGTATCTGCCTCTAACTCGTTTGAAGTGTTTGTTTGCAAACCGAAAGGAGGCACAATTGATGCACTGGCATATGGAGGAGCGTAATAACAATGCAAAGCTCTGACACCCCGCTGACGCAACCCAGTGGAGAAACATCAATAGGATTATGGGATGTTTGGTAGAGAAGTGAGGAATATAAGGTTTGGATTGAGTACTGATGGAGTGAATCCATTTGACAACATGAGTAGCCGACACAACACTTGGCCCTTGAATATCTGTAACTAAAACTTTCTGCCTTGGTTGTGCATGAAGCAGAAATACGTTATGATGGCTATACTTATCCAAAGTCTGAAGCAACCTAGGAATGAACTTGATGTGTACGTTACGCCATCGATGGAAGATTAGAAAGTTCTGTGGGAAGGTGGGGCACAGGTTTGGTTGCGGACAAGCATGAGTACTTCACCTTACACTACTTGTTGTTCTTGATCGTGAATGATTATCCTGCCTTTGGTGACATGTCGAGCCAGAGCAGTAAATGACCCAAGGATTTTGTTCAATGTTAGATGATACAACAAGTATGCGGTTGAACAACTCATGCAAAACAATGTACATGTGTCACCCACACCGCAGGGTGACAAGTCAATTCCATGGTAAAACTGAACACAATATCAAACCAATGCCTTTTAGCGGGTTAGAGTTCTACCACATGGTTAAGAATATCGACATTGTGCTTGAGAAGGGACAGAAGAAATCAAAGAAGTTACTTGAGAAGAGCATTTGGAAGAAGAGATCAATACTTTGGACTTATTTTATTGGAAGGATCTTGAAGTTCGTCATTGCACCGATGTCATGCATATAGAGAAGAATACATGTGGCAACATGATAGGCTTATTACTAAACTTTCATGACAAAACAAAGGATAGCGTTAAGGCATGTCTGGACTTGGCCGACATGGACATTAGACCTGAGTTAACACCAAAAGAAATCGTAAAAGTCGAACGTACATCTCCCTGCTTTTTACACTTTATCCAAGGCCAAGAAAACTAAACTATGCCAGTTCTTGCATAGTGTTAATGTTCCATCTGGTTACTCCGTGAACATAAAGAAACTTGTTTTCATGGAAGACTAGAAACTAATTGATATGAAGTCTTATGATTGTCACATCTTGATCGCCCAGATGCTTCCAGTTGCAATCAGAAATATCATGTCGATCAATGTTTTGGAGACAATCATGAGGTTGTATTCTTTTTTTAACACATATCTCAGAAAGTCATGGATCTCACTGGACTAGATGATTTAAAAGAAGAGGTGGTGATGACTCTATGCCAGTTTGAGATGTATTTCACGCTGTCTTTCTTTGATATCATGGTCTATCTCATTGTTCACCTTGTTTACAAGGTAAAGATGGGCGGGCTCGTGTTTGCTCGTGTTTCCGAAGAGCATGTATTCGTTTGAGCGGTATATGAGAATTCTCAAATCCTATTTGTGGAATCGATCTCGGCCGGAGGGGAGTATTGTCGAAGGTTATGCTTTAGAAGAGTTTGTTGAGTTCTAAGTGGATTACATGGGTCAGGCCCAACCGATTGGTGTGCCTCAATCTCGGTATGAGGGGAGACTTCAAGGAATCGGGACCATTGGAAGGAAAACAATCAAAACTGATTAGGATACACATGCTCGATGCTCATTTTACGGTCTTGCAACGCATGAGCATAGTGTCCCCATATATCGAAGAGCACGAGGCCAAGATAAGTCAAGAATATTCGAAAATAACAGATGCTCAGAGGATGAAAGAGTACAACATTCGATTCAACGAATGGTTCAACAAGCGAATTTGTGAGGGATCATCTAGCAATACTCTAACATGTTTGGTGAGAGGTCCATCATTTATGGTTATCACTTGACAAGTGTACGACAAAAATGAGTACATATTTTACAGAAAGCTCAAGATACAAAGAACACTTAGCAAAATAATAGTGTGCACATAGATGCCTGAGATACAACCGGGAGGAAAATGCCCTACTATGGGTTCATATAGGAGATTTGAGAGCTCGATTATGTAAAGTTCAAAATTCCCTTGTTCCAACATCTTTGCGTCAATCTGCAGCGTGTGAAAGTCAACAAGTACGGCGTCATCATCGTCAACCTCGATCGTGTCACATACAAAGACGAACCATTCGTGCTTGCCTACCAAGTTGTGCAAGTTTTCTATCTAACCAACTAGGCAAATAAGAAGCAGCATTTAGTTATGCAGGAGAAAAGGAGGATTGTCATATTTGAAAATGTAGTGGATGAAGAGGAATATGATCAATTTGACGAGTTACCACCTATTAGGGACCGTTTGTAGGTCGAGGAAGAAGAACATAACAAAACATGCTACAAATGTGATGATCATTGTGAAGGGCTAATGGAGTGATGAATAGAATATTTATGTCATGGAATGATGAATGAAGTATACTTATGTAACCTATGAATTTGGATACGTATCACGAAGTGTTGTTTATAATAATTTTGATATGTTAGTTAGTTTAGTTTATTAAATTTTAAATGAAAATAACTAAATGTAAATAATTATGAGATGTTACGTAGGTGTAATTATTAAAATTTAAATGAAAATAAATAAGTGTAAATAATTATGACATGTTATGTATGTGTAATTATTAAAATTTAAATGAAAATAACTAAATATTAATAATTATGACATGCTAGGTAGGTGTAATTTAAATGAACCAAAACAGATACTTAAATAATAGAAGATAAAATGAAAACAATTAAAATGGATATCCCAAATGGTTCCTCTGGGCGAACTGTTTAAGATTATAGATATCTCAGACGGTCCGTTGGACGAACTGTCTCAAATGTTTCATGATCCCAGACGGTTTGTCTGGTATAACCTTCCAAGATTATAGATATCCCAGATGATTCAATCACCCGAATCGTCTCGGATAAGAAGCGTTTTATGAGCTAGGGCTTCCCTGCACCCACACCATTTCAATCTCAAACACTCACACCCCTTTGTGCCCACGACTTTGCCGCCGCTCAAGTGCTACCTTCGTGCTCATGTCGCCCCCTCCTCCTCTATCCCCATGCTCTTGTGTGCCACCGCCTCCACCTCACTGCCCCTGTGCTCACACCGCTACCCTCCACCTCATCGAGCGACGCTAGGAACTCCTTCCTGCTGGACGCTATCGCCTTCTCACGCTCAACTAGCCGCCGCCACCTTCCCGCCCTTGACCGATGAGGCTGCCTCCACTACACGCTCCTCTTTGCCTTGACCTTCCTCCGGCCACCCCATGCTCTACCTTGCCCTCGACCGATGCCGCCACCTCATCGAGAGCCGTCGTTGGACTCCTCGACCGCCCTCCTCCTTTGATACCTTCTCACTGAGACAACTTGGTTAGGCCTTCTCCTCCCTCTCTCTCATCTGCACATGAATGTGGTTAAGGTTGTAATGTTGGGGGAATTTGTTGGTGAATGTGGTTAATTAGGTTCTAATTACGGCAACAAGAACACTGGATGATGATAATTGTTGGTGAATGTGGATGATGATAATTAGGGTAGCAAGAACATGGTTAATTAGGGCTCTAATTACAGAAGCAAGAACACTAGATGATGATAATTAGGGTAGCAATAACATGGTTAATTAGGGCTCTAATTACAGAAGCAAGAACACTAGATGATGATAATTAGGGCAGCAATGAATCTTTGCTATGTATATTCAGAATTTTTTACTATGTATATTAAAATTTTGATCATGTTCATAGTCATGCAATTTTTGCTAATGAATGAGATAGGTTTAGTATTAGTTCCAATTTTGGCTATTATAATAATGGAATTTCTTATAGCATATGATTTTTGATATTATTCTGTAGGCCACTTACAAAAAATTGTGTTAGAGGGTACTTAGCTAAGTCTTGGTGATATTTAATGCCGTTAGTTAGAATTTTGGTACTATGATTATAACTAACTTATGTAGGTCACTTATGAAATGTTGGATAATTATTTTTTCGTAATTATGTGAATGAGAGAAATTGCTATTTTTTAAAGATGTCATCCCACGATTCCTTGCCATCGAGATCGCCTAGATCGCCGATGTTGCCAAGAGCATCTGACTCTTCGGCAACTAGGAACCGCCGTGGTAGAAAACCAATGGAAAGGCCCTTAGGCTGCTATGTAGTCACAAGGGTCGCTTCTGATTCTGGGGCTCCAGCATCTATTGAGAGAACCGCAACCAAGTTCAAGACTATATGCAGAGTAGTAGCAAGGGAATTGGTGAAGATCACATTAGACGATTGAAAGAAACTTACTGAAGCCAAGTGCAACCTCCTCGTGGATGAAATAATGTAGTCCTTTGAGGTGTTTGATGAATGGAAGGAGGGCGTGCGACGGGCTGCGTTGATGATGATTGCTAAGTCATGGAAACGATGCAAGTACTACCTCATGAAATATTATGTGAGGGAGGAAAATGAGCCATTCGATAAGTATCCGTGCATGAAAGAAGAGGACTGAGAAACCTTTGTGGCAATGAAGATGACGACTAAATTTCAACATCAAAGTGAAGAACATAAGGCCCTTGTAGGAAAAAAACATACACCACCATCGACTCGGCACATGCGGGTACATGGTAAGAGAATAATATGGGGAAAAGATGACGAAGAGACATGCTATTGGGGCGTCAAACCATAATTTTCCAAAATCATGATGGCCCGCACCTGCGACTGGTGTAGAGGCAGGTCAACTACCACCTCAACGGGGGGTGTCAACTTCCCAAATCCTGCATACCAAGAAGTCTACGAATGATTGGTATGCTAATGGCCACCTAGTTTAGCAATTTGTCAATAACTTAGTAGTTTCAGAAAGAACCTCTTGGGCTTCTGTTGGAATCATTGAGTGAGCAATGTTCACAAGGCTCCTTCATTTCCAATGATGCAAATGATATGCTCATTGCAGGAATCGGGACCAAGGAGCACCCGGGATGTACCCTTGGTAGATGGCTCTTGGCACCACGGGAGAAAACATTCCCATAAGAATTCACTGAATATTCTAAGCAAGAGAGGAAAAGAGCAAAAGAGGAGCAAAAAGCTCGGTAGATGAAAGTGCAGTTACATGAGGAGTTTGAACAATTGCTTGATATTAGGGCAATCGAAATCGAGCAAAGACTTACTTACAAAACACATGCAACAAGGATGCCCTAGCCCCGGTGCTTGTCGGAGTAGCTACGCGTCTGCCAGCCCTGATGATCTCATAATCAGCGCTAGATATTGAGTGAATGACATCCAAAATCCCACAAAGTGTAAGCTCCACGTGAGGATTCCTCAGATGAGTGTATCCGTGGAGGCTGGTTGTGGGGTGGCGTTTCCACCCATTGAAGGGGAATTGTTGCATGGTATCCCCATGAAATGTCGGGTTTCGTGAAGTGCAGCTTGGACTTGGTTCGCCTTTCATTCAAACAAGTGCCGTTGCATCACACATGTCTAGATGACGAGATGCATGTTTAACCAATGCCGTTGGGTCATTCATCAAGTGGTCCAAGAGGGACATAGTGCTGGAGGACAAAAAAAACCCCCGCACTTGGTTTTGTTAACGATAGCGCATGCAGCTGCTCTGGCCATCGAAACATCTCCTCAGCTCCCTTCTCCAATGGAGCTTCGGGTCGTGCTTTGCCTGGTGAACTGTTTTGGGCTATTATTTTTCTATCATTATGTGAAAAAATATCAATGATATTGTCATTACTTTTCATGAAGTGATCAATTTCATCATCCGAGAGGACTCGGCAGGTTGAAAGAAACTGGTTGGTGAGAGGAATTGTGGACTACCCGGTTTTAAGGCCGAATAAACCCTTGTGTTTACTGTATCGATCCCTGGATCAGTAGTCGATACACACAAGCACTTGATAATATAACCACGCCATACATCGTTTATTACAGACATCGACCATACTTGGTCTTTAGTTCTTACAAACAGGGCCTATTGGCCGAATTAAAATAGCAGCGGAAAGTAAATACGGTGATAGCCCATTTATATGCCGAACCACAGGCAACAGACTGGGGAGAAACCCTACGCCTCGAAGTCGCTATCGCTGTCGCCGGACTGGTATTCCTCCTCTTCGTCTGGCCACATAACAAGCCAGGTGAGTACATTGAATGTACTCGCAAGCACTCCGCCGGGGAGTTTACTACGGATATGAACATGCTCGGGATTTATCAATAATCATAGCTCTATCCTATGTTTCATGTTGAGCGAGAAAGTAAGTTTGCATTGGAAATAAGTACATAGATGTAAAAAGCGATTTTATCAAAACATCTCGATGCGGCGAGATAGGGTATTGCTCAAAACACTCGCCCGTTGCAACGGGGAGTTCACTTTTGTGCTTACCGATACGATGGTACAGCACGGTACTTACCCGGTTCCACAGGGAGACGCTGCTCGCCTCGTACTTACGGGGTTCCCAATCGCCCGGTTCCTCAGGTAGACGACGCTCACCTCGTACTTACGGGGATTCTAAGGTTTGCCCGTAGCTACGGGAAAACCCGACTTCACACCTCCCGATACGACGGGAATTTGGCAAACTGCCATGTGAACACGACGGTTCACGTCCTTAAACCCATAACCTAGAAATCCTTTTTGGGGCTCAGAGAGCCAAAACTACTTTAGTGTGGCCCGACCAAGTTCGTCCATGACCGCGGACGCGGCTATTCGAATAGTTTTGAACACTCTGCAGAGGTTGTACGACTTTACCCACACGATGTAGTTCACCCTGGGCATACCGTGCACTGCATGCTACCAGAGCTAGTACAACGAGATTCTTCGCCGGTGTGAACCCAGCCATGAACCCGTCAGAAGGACATATCCCACACCTAGCTTGAGTCAGTATCATCGCTACAAGGAGGTTGGTGTTCCAACTCTGTGGCGAATAATACCTCGTTAAAACCACGGGTTTATTCTCTACAGGGGTTAAACCCACCCCATCCGCACTCTACTAACTACCCACGGGTTCATGCTAGTCCAGGACGGTTACTAGATCAAGTCCTTCCCACAAAGGACATGTGGTCGTACTGTAAGACTTGGCCAAACGGCAGTTAAGACAGGTCCTTAGGTGATCCGAGAAGGACTCCACACCTCACCCCGGAACGGGCTGCGAGAACCACGCCGGGCATTACCTCACACTCAACATGCTCCCTGCGTTTCCCCCTTCATCACCGACCCGGATCAAAATCTTCTCCAATTTTTAGCTCGGTTCCACAGAACCATTTTACGGTAGAAATATCCCAACCCATGCATATCCTACCTTCCATGCACCTCTACAACCGGACGCGACGGTCCGTTTCGATATTCCATCACATGAAATATAAGGTGTTGCTTTCTTTTTCTTTTTCGAAAACCTAATTCCTCTACGGCGGGGCTAAGCATATATATATATACATACACTACCCTAAGTTTCCGATAAATCTTCGGAATATAACAATCCTAAGGCGACAAGGATTACGGGATCGGACTAGGGTTTCCTATCATCGGAGATATCTACTCTATACAAAATAACAGGGATAAAATATAGCATGCATGGTTCGAAAACAAAATAATATTTCGTAAAACTGGGATTCAACATGATCAAGGGCGGAGGGCTTGCCTGGCAAGTCTTGGCTCGGTTCCGAACGCGGAGATGCTTCGGGTTCGTCCTGGCGCACGTACCTCACACCGTCAACTACACGTTCGGAAAAACTTCGTATAAGAACCAAACATCACGAGAAACAAGTAATAAAGTTCAGTATGTATGCATGCCAGGTTCTAACATTTTCTTGAAGATCCTAACATGATGGTGCTAATACTAAGAAGAATCAAAAATGCATGAAATGCCGGTTAGGGTTTCTAGGGTTTTGAAGGAAAACACTTGTTTTCTTTTGGCTCTTGGACTCATGCAACTTATGAACAATTGGCTACTGAGATGCTTGGCAAAGAGTGGCTTTAATCCTACTGGTTATATGGAATGGACCACCTAATCTAATCAACTAAATCTGAAAAGGGCGTATCACTATATATGCATGCTTATGGGCTAGGGTTTCCTGGTTTAATCTAATCCTTTTTAATCTTGGGTTAAGCAACATGGATGCATGTGTATGCAACTGGAGTTAGGTTCTAAAATGCTCATGATCATATGCTGGACACCCTAGGTTTGAACACATGTTCAAGAATGAATTTAACACACAAGTTTGAAATTGAACTGGCTACTGGACTGGGTTGTACAGGGAGAAGCATTGAGATTTTCGAAAAGTGATCTATAAGAAAAAGATGGGAAATTTAATTCTAAGCAACTTTTATTTGGGGAGTTTCTTGAGAACCGGCTCGGATCTGGGTGTATTGGTTGAACCAGAGCGAAAAGGATGCTGGACCAGAGAAAACCAGCTGGTTTTATTGGAACAGAGGGGTGACGTGGGATGGAACTCGGCGCCGGCTTCCTTAAACCTGACAGCGGGCCTGTAACGCCCCGAATTTCCAAAACCCGAAAATTAGGGCTTTCAAAAACTTTTTGGTTAGATAACGCTAACCGACGCGCGACGAAATAAAGCTTAAGGTCAAGTCGTTCTAACCCTGGAGTTAATTAGGTCAAAACCACTCGCCCTCGCGTCCCTGCCACGGCAGCAAATGCCGCTGCCACGCTTTTGCCACGGCAGCTACCACTGCCCGTTTCCTCTGCCGCGACAAGGCCGCTGCCACCGCCGTTGCTATTCTTTTCTGTCGCGACAAGCCGCTCCTGTCACGACAAGCTCCTGCCGCGCCACCGATTCCCCGCCGCGGCATCTCTCAGCAACTACCGTCGCTGCCATACATCTGCCACGGCAACCCCCTCCCCTGCCGCGGCAATGCCACACCGCTGTTCTCTCCTGCCGCGTCAGCCGACTCCTACCGCAGCAAGCCTTTCCCCTACCGCGGCAACACCGCGCCGACATTTCTCTGCTGTAACTCTGCACGTATACGTGAGCATATCAATGTTTCCCCTCAAATCCTAACCTGCCGACCTCATGTGTCTATTCTATCTGCGTCGCAACTCTGTATATGCTAAAATCCCAAGTGTATGTGTACACACGCACTCCGGCCAGATAAAACCCTAATTCCAGCCCTCGATTTCCTCCCCGTCCCATTTAAACCATTAAGATTAAAATTAGCTTTTAGCTGCGACCCATTAAAACAAGTTTCCAAAAATCTGAGTAATCGGCCGCGACGACCCTAAGAATCCCAAGAGTCCAATTATACAAAAATATGGGCATGCGTAGTTTAGAAATCTGGATTAACCATTATCGATCGCTGTCGTTAAAATTACCGCGACGCGTGAAATCTCGAGTAGCTCCCCAATCGACCCTGTCTAAAATCCAGTAAAGCATTTTTACCATCCCGCTCAACCTAGCTTTTCCCTTTATCTTCTCGGGCAGCTCACGTCTCACCTCCCCCAGCTGAATTTCTAAGTCATGGCTGTAGCATGCAAGTCCCGAGAGGGAATCCGATTCGCGCCGGTGCCTAATTTTCTCTGTCGCTTGAGTGTGTTCCTCAGAATCTGTGGTAGGAACTGACCTCTCGGCCACGCCCTTTTCCCTGGGAAAGCCAAACTCTTGCGTACACGCCCCCGTTTTCCAGCACCAACCTACTCTACTCCACTAGAGCAAACCGAGCTTACCTACCTCCTTCCTCTTGCTGAGCTCCACCCCAAGCCAAGCTTCCCTGGATTCTCCCCTAGCTGAGCTTCCAGTGCTAGTACTCCCGAGCTCACCCCCGTTCCCTCTTGCTCTTTCTCTTCCTAAACGCCGAGTTAACTCACTCCAGTACAACCCAAGCTCCTCTGTCCTTTCCCTGTGACCAGCTCACTCTGCACACCTCGGTCCTCCCTCACCTCCCATCAGAGCCACTGCTGGAGGCGACCTTGAATCGGTAGCCAGCTCGACACACCGGCGAGGTCCCATCCCGAGCAGACCTCAGGAGCAGGCCCGCCGAGCTGTGCATCAGCAGCGCCGGCCCCAGCCCACCTCGCCATCCCCCTATTTAAGGACAGCCGAGCTCCATGCTCCTTCAAGCCGTCGCCTTCCCCAGTCACTATCCCCCATCTTTCCAAAGCCGATCGAGCCACCGCAAGGGTGCGAACCCCAAGCAGCGCCCCAATCCGCCGCCGCCTTCGTGCTGGCTACCGGCGACCGCGACCACCGCCCCGAAGCAGCAGAGCACCAGATCCGCGCCCAGCTCCTTGCCGCCGACGAGCCCGCCTCGGTGGACGCCGTGCCGCAGCCGTGGTAGTCCAGCAGCCGCCGCCGTGCTCCCCGCTTCAACCGCGGCCGGGTCCACCGGCGTTTCTCTCCGGTTGCCGCCGCCCTTGTGCTTAGCAACCTGAGGAAAGCAAGCCCCATGCCGCCAGCCCCATGCCGCTGCTCTGGAGCGCCCCGGTAAGCACCGCTGCCCCGCCGTGTTCCTCGCCGCCGCCGGTGGGATCTCGCCTTTCCCCCGCGCCGGCCGCCGAACTAGTGCTTGCCGCAGCCGCCTCAGTGCACCGCCCGAGCGCCGCTGTCCCTTCCGTTCCGCCGCCACAGCAGAGCAAGCCAAAGGAATCGAGGGTAAGGCACAACTTAGCGAAGTCTACCGATTTCTCATTTAGATTAGCGTTTTTGCGCGCAGTAGTAACCCACGGCCGGCTCTTTAAAGCACAACCGTGCTGTCCGTTGCCGACAGCCGAACGGCACAACGGCCGGGTCGGCCGAGTAGCACAGTTAGTGTGCTGAGTTAATTCCTAACCGCGCACTGCTGGCGTCCCGTGTTCTCCTCTGAAAAGCGTAACAACACGGTGATGAAAGCGTAAAGCTTGCTGGAAGCTGAGTTCCTTTAAACCTATAAACCAGTTATGCATTAGCTCACTCAGTTTAGGGCTAATCCACGTGATATTTTCTTTTTCTCAACTCCAATCACCGTTCCAGAGACTTTGAGCTACTCACAAATTTTCAGTTCAAAATTCGTCAAGTATCTAATATGTTTAAATCAATATTGGAGAAGATCAGGTTTAGGGATTTCCTTTAACGTTTTAAAAACCAATGTATGCGTTATATATATTTACTCTATCCTTTGGAGCAGCCAAAAGAGATTCCTTCAACCAACTTTGTGAATCGCCAGTAGCTAAATAGGTAAGAGAGGTTGGAGTAGAACCTTAAGAGCATAAGGTTCGTTTAATCGCTTTGTCATTTTATGTATCACGCATGCGTAAACCAAACACCGAGTTATTTCTTATAAGCATAATTTCAAACTTTGGAAACCCCAGGGCATTACCCTTAGTGTGAATCCCTATACACTCCCCCTATCAGTCGTTCTGAGCTATACCTAGACCTAAGGTCCATTAAAATGGAACGGCGACCTTTCTTCTAAAAACCCTAAATCCGGGTAATATTAATCTCTTCCCACCGCTGTAGGTACCCTAACGATAACCTAAATCCGGAATCTATGTTTTAGGTTTCTCATGTTTGTATGTTGGGCCTTATTTGGTTCTTCCTGCATTAGTGATTTATTCGCCGCTCTTTCGACGTATAGATACCGGCGCTAGGGGATATCGCGCGAGGGGACTTTGGACAAATTATCGCATCGAGTTCGAGGTCGAGACTCGGCCAACCTGCCAGGCAAGCATTCCCACTTTGATCATGTTGAATCCCATATGTGTGAAATCATAATTATATTGTTTGCAACCTCTGCATGCTATGTGTTTAATATCGATATTTTATGTAGAGGTAGTTATACCCATTAGTTGCAAGATACCTAGGTCCGAATATCCTTCCTTGTAACCCTAGGTATATTCAGCGATCGACTCTCGACCGTCGAATAATTAAGGTTATAGGTGTTAACCATGCTTAGCCCTGCTATAGTCAAAAACCAAGTTTTAAACATCCCGTTGGGATATGGGAAAACAAACCCTCGGATGGCATATGCTGTCCGAGGTGACTTTCACAAATAAAGGTTTATCACAAATCAAAAGAAAAGAGGAGATGATTTGGATTCGGGTAGGAATGTTAAGTGGTGTTCGGGGATGTAGAACATTGGTTGGAGCCATGATTGTCCGGGATGTCATTGGGTCGGGAATGGAGTCCTACTCGAATCAGTTAAGGACCGAGCCTAAGTGCCGCTAAACCGGTTCCATTACCGTACGTCCACATGTCCTTTATGGGAAGGACTTGGCTTAGTACCCCGGCAAGTATTAGGGTTTGGACCCGTGGGAAGTAGGGAGTTAGTGCTAGGTGTTTTAAGTCCTAGAGGATCCACCTACGCCAGGCGGGAGGTGCTGATACGACACAAAGGTGGAGAGCCCCAATTTGATGTCCAGGACATGCAAACTTGGGTATTCACCTAGCGGGTCTAACCCTGGTATGGAAGCGGGCGAAAGGTCTCGTTGTACAAGCCCTGGACACATGCGGCGCGCAGCATGCCCAGGGGGAACTACATCTTGTGGGTAAAGCCGTACAACCTCTGCAGAGTGTTAAAAACTATTCGAATAGCCGCGTCCTCGGTTATGGACATGAACTGGCAAGGCCACACACTGGTTAGACTAAGTGTTGTTTGCGAAAGCATGGGAAAGGGATTAAGGACGTGGGCATGATGTGTCCACAGAGGGCAATTTACGCTACAGGCTGGTAGCAAGGAATTGCCGGAGGAGTAGGCTAGCCGTGTGATTCGGGATACACGGGCTGAGCCAGGGGCACTCGCTGAGCTATCCAGGATAGTGTCAGTCGAGTGTGGTACCGAGAAGCTAGACATGTTGCCCAGGGTAATATGGTCTGAGCTGTCTCGAGGATTGTAAGGAGGTAGCCGGGTCTACCTCGGGAGGATACTGTTCTTTTTACTTTAAACAGTTTTACTAAATTGCTTTTGAATCTACTATTCAAGTATTTAAATTATGCACTTACTTTTCCGCACATTAATCAGCTTAGAATAGAGCTATTCCTTGTTTATCCTCTGCATGAATTATTTTCTGTATACTCCTTCCTGTGGGAATAGCTTGCGAGTACATTCAATGTACTCACCTGGCTTGTTGATTTGGCCAGACGAAGAAGACATCAGTTCTGAAGATAAGATTACAGACGCGAACGCTAGGGCGTAACCCTAGTCAGTTGCCTGTCGGGTATGGCATACTGATGGGCCACTTTCCGCTGAATTTCCGCTGCAAGATTTTAGCCATTGGGCTACAGGTATCAGATTACCGACCTTTACGGTCTATTTAATTATTTACGTATGTATGACAATGATATACAGGTTAACTCGTGTGTATCGGCTACTGATCCAGGGACCGGTACAGTGATCACGAGGAAGTTCCCGGCTTAAAAACCGGGGGCGCCACAGCTTGGTATCAGAGCCATACTGACTGTAGGTTAACCCTAGCTAGCATGGCCGTTAGACAGGACTTAGGATATACAAACTATTTTCGAAAATAAGCTAGAAATAATGACATAAGTGTGGGCTCTACTCTCCTCATGATTCCTAGCATCTCTTCTCTTTACCTCGGAAATACTCCTGAACGTAGCATTAACAAAATTCATTCTAAACTCACCCTTTGTTCAAAATTGTAGATGAGTGAAGGAACGCTTCGCCGAGAACACGGACACCCTTGGGGCGCTCTCCTGAGAAAGCTGCTTCGTTTCCTTGGAATTCGACGTCGACCACTGTTCATTGTTCGGAAGGACTACGTCGTCGGAATGGATGCTGGATATCGCGCCAAGGTGTACTCCTACTCTCTTCGAGCAGTCCCGCATGTCTACACGGGATACAGCTTCAGCCCGCGAGGAGCCATAATGATCGTGTCGCGAGAAGCCATACGACGCCTCTGCCGCATGTACCATATCCGGATGCAAAGTCAGGAGCCTACCTTTGTCCGTAGAAGAAATTGATCGGATGATCTGACCTTGAACAATAAGTTAGGTCACTAGAGTTCACTGTCACTTAGCGACATGAACCACATGACCCGTCGTAAAGTCTAGTAGAACGCTTTGGTATGTAACGTGTGCTGGACTACGGTCCTTAATATGTTGTATTGTACTTGCATGTCGTATGAGGTACGCCATCGCCCTAGGCGTAGTATAGTACCCGCACTTGGTTATATGATAATAGCCTTCAAGGCCTAGGTAATAAAAATAACTCTGTTTCGTACCCTGCCTTGTCACTTTTTATGTCCCACATGTTGTCGGTAGGCCGTCAAAGCTGACTGCCCATCTCCCCAGGTGTCGTCAACCATTAAAGACGACCGGTACCTGTCAAATCTTGGGGTAACTTCACCTTTCACCTCCCCCGAACCTGAGTTACCGCTGGCTACCCCTCTGCCGTAAACCAGCTATAAAAAGCCCCTCTGAGCTCTTGCACATCACCACCGTCAGAAGCCTTTCGCTCTGGCGCATCCCTTCGTTATTCGTCATTCTCCCCCTACCCACAAGCACGATGCTTTGGGGTACCTTATACCAGGACACCACCGCTGAAGAATTCGCCGGATTCGTTCACGTCTTGTGGACCGTAGCTCGACAAACTCTCGGAGCAACCCAACGCCCTAAGTACAGCGTGTACTTAGGAGATGCTCCTGGCACCCTGCACGAGTTTTGGGCGATAGTGCACGTCTATCCCGGAGACTCTGATCCAGGCATGCCATTTGGTTTCATCGGAAGAACTATGCCTACCTCTACCCTGGCCGTTAAATCAGTTGCGTGGGAAGCTGTCTTCCACCTTCGCCAACTGGTCCCTAGCATGAATCAACCACCTTTCTCATTATATCCTGGCGGTACTCCTGGAGAAGACTCCGAACACACAAGCTTGCACCCAGAAGAGAATGACACAGTAAAACACCTCGCCATGTACATTACAGCTCAACACGATTTGCTTACCCAACTGGCAAATTCCTGGCTTTTGGCACAAGGAACTGGTATTCCTATGCTTTCCCAGTTTCTTTCTAGCACTTCCTCGGTGACAGCCGCTACCGCCCCTGATATCGAAGAGCAGCCGCCACCAAGCATACCACCTGCGAAAGGAGGCAGTAGCCGCTCCAGGAAGACTACGGCCTCCAAAGGCACTCCAGCCACTCGAAAAGCGAAAGCCCCGCGCAGTAGTAAATCTACTCAGGACGCCGACCCAGAAGCAAGCTAAGGCATTCAAAGATGTTGGATCTGGTTTAGCCCTTTCGTGCCACTAGTTGTGTGTGTTTTTCTCGTGTTAATGTTTGCAATAGGAACTTGCCCATGCTGTCTGACATTAGGGCAAGGACACCCGATACGCTTTTAGGCGTATGAATAAGTGTCATGTAGTTCCTTTTAGAGTATCATGAGTGTTTGCACCCTCCATCCTTGTAGTAACCCCTTGTTGCTGGCAACAGTTTTATCCCTCCCAGTTACCTTCAATTATTGCCCGGTATTCACTCCTCCTTGTCGGCCACATGCCACCTTTATCTAACCGCCTTGGTTTTTCCACTCTCTGAAAGCTATCAACCGAACGTTGACGGTAGGACCCCCTCTAGGGCAACACGCCACGCATCTACCACCGAGCCTTCAAATAGCTATACGGACTCTGCCCCAACCCACTCCAGACCCCCTGCCGTTCTATTTCCCGCTAGCTAGTTCTTTGCTGCTAGACCCCCTTCACTCCCAACGCTCCCTATCCTTGCTCAGTCTCTTTCCTCTACGATCATGATGCCGCAAGGTACCCTCTGTCAAGAGACCACAGCTGAAGACCTTACTGGCTTTGCTGGCGTTCTCTGGATAGTATCATGGCAAGCCCTCGGAGCAACACGACGACCGGAGTATGAAGTATATCGAAGTCCAGCCTTCGACATCGTGCCTGAGTTTTGGGCTGATGTCTCTGTCTACCCCGCCAAAACCAATCCAAGTGCACCCTTCCGGATCCATGGACGGTCCATGCCAACACCAGCTATGGCTATTCAGATGGCCGCCTGGGAAGCTATTGCTCTTCTCCGCTACCGTGTCCCCGGTATGAACCAGAGAGCTTTTCGATTCTACCCTCACCGCGTCCCAGGAGGAGGCACGAGGTTTATCACCCCACCTCCCGATGAGGACACCGCGGTAACCCACCTCTCTCTTTATCTAGCCGCTCAACACGGTCTCCTCACCCAGCTGGTAGAGTTCTGGATCTCATTACAACAGATCCCTTTGTCCGTGCAATCTTCATCCGCCTCTAGCCGCTCCTCGGCAACTTCCACCTACACCTTGGAAATTGATGAGCTCCTCATACCAAGAGCACCAGCAACCGAAGGAAGTACCAGCCGTCGCAGGCGCAACGGTACCCTTCGACGCGCCCCGACCCCAACAGAAAGCCAGAACCCTCAAGAGGAAATTGTTCCGCCCCAAGTCGACAATCCAGAGGCAAATCAGGCCGATAATGCACGCCGAGTTTGGGCGATCCGACTCGATCCGTCTAGTTGCTTGTGTGCTTGCATTGCATTAGTATTTGCTGTTGTAATTAGTCTGGTATCCTTCGATACTCAGACAACCTGGTTTGAGATGCTTGTAGACGCATGTAAGCACGTCATGTTGATTTTCCTGCTGTTTTACTGGAGTTTCAAATGGGTCTTCTGACCCTAATAAAGTTACTTGGTGTTGTTCGCTTCTGTTTATGTGCACATATAAAAATCTGGAATTTCTCCCTCATTTCCTAGATGCTTCCCTCTTTCCTATGTCACTACGGGAAGAACTATTCCCCAAATGGCAAAACCAACACGTCTCAGGAAGCATTCATTCAGCCAAGCCAAATAGCTTTAGCTGTCAGCCCGAACCAAACCCCGTTAAGTCACGATCTAGATCACGAAAGTTGCTCATAGCCCTAGACCACTAATCAATAGTGGCCTACCCGCACAGATTATCGGCACTCGAAATCAAATAAAGAATGCCAAGCCATTTCTTCTCCCGTGATCTACTCTGTTTGTTCCGCCCCAATACCCTTCCATAATTGGTGGCAATCCCTTATACCTTTTCAAGCCACCACTTATATTCTTCCGTTGTAGCCAGCTATACACCTACCTTCATTCAATAGTTTTAAATTCCCTGCTACCGATCTAACAAGAGAGGCAGAATTTTGTCTTGTCCGAAGCCGCACGCCGTGCACCTTTCCGCCAAGCCATCGATGGCTACCTGGATTCTACCTCTCGTCCGCACTCATCCCGTGCTCTTCTTTTCCCTCGCTAATACTTCATCGCCCTAGAGCTCCTTGCTCCCAGTGCTTATTCCCCTTTTGCTCGTTTCCCTTTCACCGCACCTCTGTTTGCTTCCAGCAACTCTTCGGCAAGTTTCGCCCACAACTTGAAATCAACAAGCAGCCATGGCCACCGCACCTGCAGCCGAAGAAGGCGTCTGCCGCCGCAGACGCAATGCCTCGTCCCAACGCGTTCCGACCCCATCAGAGAATCAACACCCCCAGGAAGAAATCACTCCGCGTCAGGCCCCTAATCCAGAGCGAAGACAGGACGAAGATGTGCGTCGAGCTGGATTCACCAGCTCAATGTGTTAGGTTGTTTGTGCGTTTACGTTGCGTTGATTTTTGCTTTTGGGTTCAGCCTGATGCCTCCCGGCAATCCGACTGGCCTATTTGATGCCCTGGTAAACGCCTGGATGCGTGTCATGTTAATTCTTGTGTTGTTTTACTGGAGTTTTCGATGGGTCTTCTGGCCCTAATGAATTGTCCATTGTTAGTTTGTTCTTGCTTGAATCTGTAAACAAGACTTGAGATTTCCCTCTCATCTCCCAGCTATTCTCCCTTTGCTTCACGCGGATGCAAATCAACTGCCCTAGCAGTGGTGCCAACCAACCGCTCAAGGAACAATCATGTTGCCAGCAGCACGCCTGATCCTTTTTGCAATAGCTAGCACTCGGAACGAGCACGAAATGCTTGTACACCAGACCCCTACCTAGCCGATGGCCGACCGATGCCAATTATCTGCGCCTACTGCAAACCTTGAGAAGGTATATGCCCAGGACAAAGCGTGAGGAGACACCACCACATCAAGGCTGACAGGACAACGTCAGCTGTTTAAAGAGATCAAAAATGCATTCGAAATTGGAGTTGAGATATGCACCCTGCAAAGTTTTAAGGAGAGTAGTTCCGAGGATTTGAAGGAAAGACCTGCACTAGAGCTATGAAGATGCTTTGCGACAGAGGACCATACGACCCTGCCCTTGTTCTCCTCCTAATCTCGAGGACGAGATTCCTCTTAAGGGGGGTAGGTTTGTAACGCCCCGAATTTCCAAAACCCGAAAATTAGGGCTTTCAAAAACTTTTTGGTTAGATAACGCTAACCGACGCGCGACGAAATAAAGCTTAAGGTCAAGTCGTTCTAACCCTGGAGTTAATTAGGTCAAAACCACTCGCCCTCGCGTCCCTGCCACGGCAGCAAATGCCGCTGCCACGCTTTTGCCACGGCAGCTACCACTGCCCGTTTCCTCTGCCGCGACAAGGCCGCTGCCACCGCCGTTGCTATTCTTTTCTGTCGCGACAAGCCGCTCCTGTCACGACAAGCTCCTGCCGCGCCACCGATTCCCCGCCGCGGCATCTCTCAGCAACTACCGTCGCTGCCATACATCTGCCACGGCAACCCCCTCCCCTGCCGCGGCAATGCCACACCGCTGTTCTCTCCTGCCGCGTCAGCCGACTCCTACCGCAGCAAGCCTTTCCCCTACCGCGGCAACACCGCGCCGACATTTCTCTGCTGTAACTCTGCACGTATACGTGAGCATATCAATGTTTCCCCTCAAATCCTAACCTGCCGACCTCATGTGTCTATTCTATCTGCGTCGCAACTCTGTATATGCTAAAATCCCAAGTGTATGTGTACACACGCACTCCGGCCAGATAAAACCCTAATTCCAGCCCTCGATTTCCTCCCCGTCCCATTTAAACCATTAAGATTAAAATTAGCTTTTAGCTGCGACCCATTAAAACAAGTTTCCAAAAATCTGAGTAATCGGCCGCGACGACCCTAAGAATCCCAAGAGTCCAATTATACAAAAATATGGGCATGCGTAGTTTAGAAATCTGGATTAACCATTATCGATCGCTGTCGTTAAAATTACCGCGACGCGTGAAATCTCGAGTAGCTCCCCAATCGACCCTGTCTAAAATCCAGTAAAGCATTTTTACCATCCCGCTCAACCTAGCTTTTCCCTTTATCTTCTCGGGCAGCTCACGTCTCACCTCCCCCAGCTGAATTTCTAAGTCATGGCTGTAGCATGCAAGTCCCGAGAGGGAATCCGATTCGCGCCGGTGCCTAATTTTCTCTGTCGCTTGAGTGTGTTCCTCAGAATCTGTGGTAGGAACTGACCTCTCGGCCACGCCCTTTTCCCTGGGAAAGCCAAACTCTTGCGTACACGCCCCCGTTTTCCAGCACCAACCTACTCTACTCCACTAGAGCAAACCGAGCTTACCTACCTCCTTCCTCTTGCTGAGCTCCACCCCAAGCCAAGCTTCCCTGGATTCTCCCCTAGCTGAGCTTCCAGTGCTAGTACTCCCGAGCTCACCCCCGTTCCCTCTTGCTCTTTCTCTTCCTAAACGCCGAGTTAACTCACTCCAGTACAACCCAAGCTCCTCTGTCCTTTCCCTGTGACCAGCTCACTCTGCACACCTCGGTCCTCCCTCACCTCCCATCAGAGCCACTGCTGGAGGCGACCTTGAATCGGTAGCCAGCTCGACACACCGGCGAGGTCCCATCCCGAGCAGACCTCAGGAGCAGGCCCGCCGAGCTGTGCATCAGCAGCGCCGGCCCCAGCCCACCTCGCCATCCCCCTATTTAAGGACAGCCGAGCTCCATGCTCCTTCAAGCCGTCGCCTTCCCCAGTCACTATCCCCCATCTTTCCAAAGCCGATCGAGCCACCGCAAGGGTGCGAACCCCAAGCAGCGCCCCAATCCGCCGCCGCCTTCGTGCTGGCTACCGGCGACCGCGACCACCGCCCCGAAGCAGCAGAGCACCAGATCCGCGCCCAGCTCCTTGCCGCCGACGAGCCCGCCTCGGTGGACGCCGTGCCGCAGCCGTGGTAGTCCAGCAGCCGCCGCCGTGCTCCCCGCTTCAACCGCGGCCGGGTCCACCGGCGTTTCTCTCCGGTTGCCGCCGCCCTTGTGCTTAGCAACCTGAGGAAAGCAAGCCCCATGCCGCCAGCCCCATGCCGCTGCTCTGGAGCGCCCCGGTAAGCACCGCTGCCCCGCCGTGTTCCTCGCCGCCGCCGGTGGGATCTCGCCTTTCCCCCGCGCCGGCCGCCGAACTAGTGCTTGCCGCAGCCGCCTCAGTGCACCGCCCGAGCGCCGCTGTCCCTTCCGTTCCGCCGCCACAGCAGAGCAAGCCAAAGGAATCGAGGGTAAGGCACAACTTAGCGAAGTCTACCGATTTCTCATTTAGATTAGCGTTTTTGCGCGCAGTAGTAACCCACGGCCGGCTCTTTAAAGCACAACCGTGCTGTCCGTTGCCGACAGCCGAACGGCACAACGGCCGGGTCGGCCGAGTAGCACAGTTAGTGTGCTGAGTTAATTCCTAACCGCGCACTGCTGGCGTCCCGTGTTCTCCTCTGAAAAGCGTAACAACACGGTGATGAAAGCGTAAAGCTTGCTGGAAGCTGAGTTCCTTTAAACCTATAAACCAGTTATGCATTAGCTCACTCAGTTTAGGGCTAATCCACGTGATATTTTCTTTTCTCAACTCCAATCACCGTTCCAGAGACTTTGAGCTACTCACAAATTTTCAGTTCAAAATTCGTCAAGTATCTAATATGTTTAAATCAATATTGGAGAAGATCAGGTTTAGGGATTTCCTTTAACGTTTTAAAAACCAATGTATGCGTTATATATATTTACTCTATCCTTTGGAGCAGCCAAAAGAGATTCCTTCAACCAACTTTGTGAATCGCCAGTAGCTAAATAGGTAAGAGAGGTTGGAGTAGAACCTTAAGAGCATAAGGTTCGTTTAATCGCTTTGTCATTTTATGTATCACGCATGCGTAAACCAAACACCGAGTTATTTCTTATAAGCATAATTTCAAACTTTGGAAACCCCAGGGCATTACCCTTAGTGTGAATCCCTATACACTCCCCCTATCAGTCGTTCTGAGCTATACCTAGACCTAAGGTCCATTAAAATGGAACGGCGACCTTTCTTCTAAAAACCCTAAATCCGGGTAATATTAATCTCTTCCCACCGCTGTAGGTACCCTAACGATAACCTAAATCCGGAATCTATGTTTTAGGTTTCTCATGTTTGTATGTTGGGCCTTATTTGGTTCTTCCTGCATTAGTGATTTATTCGCCGCTCTTTCGACGTATAGATACCGGCGCTAGGGGATATCGCGCGAGGGGACTTTGGACAAATTATCGCATCGAGTTCGAGGTCGAGACTCGGCCAACCTGCCAGGCAAGCATTCCCACTTTGATCATGTTGAATCCCATATGTGTGAAATCATAATTATATTGTTTGCAACCTCTGCATGCTATGTGTTTAATATCGATATTTTATGTAGAGGTAGTTATACCCATTAGTTGCAAGATACCTAGGTCCGAATATCCTTCCTTGTAACCCTAGGTATATTCAGCGATCGACTCTCGACCGTCGAATAATTAAGGTTATAGGTGTTAACCATGCTTAGCCCTGCTATAGTCAAAAACCAAGTTTTAAACATCCCGTTGGGATATGGGAAAACAAACCCTCGGATGGCATATGCTGTCCGAGGTGACTTTCACAAATAAAGGTTTATCACAAATCAAAAGAAAAGAGGAGATGATTTGGATTCGGGTAGGAATGTTAAGTGGTGTTCGGGGATGTAGAACATTGGTTGGAGCCATGATTGTCCGGGACGTCATGGGGTCGGGAATGGAGTCCTACTCGAATCAGTTAAGGACCGAGCCTAAGTGCCGCTAAACCGGTTCCATTACCGTACGTCCACATGTCCTTTATGGGAAGGACTTGGCTTAGTACCCCGGCAAGTATTAGGGTTTGGACCCGTGGGAAGTAGGGAGTTAGTGCTAGGTGTTTTAAGTCCTAGAGGATCCACCTACGCCAGGCGGGAGGTGCTGATACGACACAAAGGTGGAGAGCCCCAATTTGATGTCCAGGACATGCAAACTTGGGTATTCACCTAGCGGGTCCAACCCTGGTATGGAAGCGGGCGAAAGGTCTCGTTGTACAAGCCCTGGACACATGCGGCGCGCAGCATGCCCAGGGGGAACTACATCTTGTGGGTAAAGCCGTACAACCTCTGCAGAGTGTTAAAAACTATTCGAATAGCCGCGTCCTCGGTTATGGACATGAACTGGCAAGGCCACACACTGGTTAGACTAAGTGTTGTTTGCGAAAGCATGGGAAAGGGATTAAGGACGTGGGCATGATGTGTCCACAGAGGGCAATTTACGCTACAGGCTGGTAGCAAGGAATTGCCGGAGGAGTAGGCTAGCCGTGTGATTCGGGATACACGGGCTGAGCCAGGGGCACTCGCTGAGCTATCCAGGATAGTGTCAGTCGAGTGTGGTACCGAGAAGCTAGACATGTTGCCCAGGGTAATATGGTCTGAGCTGTCTCGAGGATTGTAAGGAGGTAGCCGGGTCTACCTCGGGAGGATACTGTTCTTTTTACTTTAAACAGTTTTACTAAATTGCTTTTGAATCTACTATTCAAGTATTTAAATTATGCACTTACTTTTCCGCACATTAATCAGCTTAGAATAGAGCTATTCCTTGTTTATCCTCTGCATGAATTATTTTCTGTATACTCCTTCCTGTGGGAATAGCTTGCGAGTACATTCAATGTACTCACCTGGCTTGTTGATTTGGCCAGACGAAGAAGACATCAGTTCTGAAGATAAGATTACAGACGCGAACGCTAGGGCGTAACCCTAGTCAGTTGCCTGTCGGGTATGGCATACTGATGGGCCACTTTCCGCTGAATTTCCGCTGCAAGATTTTAGCCATTGGGCTACAGGTATCAGATTACCGACCTTTACGGTCTATTTAATTATTTACGTATGTATGACAATGATATACAGGTTAACTCGTGTGTATCGGCTACTGATCCAGGGACCGGTACAGTGATCACGAGGAAGTTCCCGGCTTAAAAACCGGGGGCGCCACAGGGCCCGAACGATGGATGAGGCCCACTGGCGGGGACTGAGGAGCGGTGTACCGCTTCGGCTAGGTGGCCCACCGGTCAGAAATAAAGGAAACGGGGAGTGGCCAAGCGCGGTAGGGTTCCGGCGAGGTTCCGGTGAGTACTACGGCGAGCGATTGCGGTGGTTATAAAGGGAAAGAGAGGGAGCGGCAGCTACCCTTGGAATCAGGGGAAACAGAGGGACTCGTTTTTGTGGTCGATGAGCTCGCGAGCTTGCTGGAGCTAGGAGATCGACGGGGTCCAGATCCCGGAAGGCGGAGGCAATGGTGAGGGCGGTGCTCCGGTGGATGGCGACTGCAAGGAATTGCTCAAGAAGGTTAAGGAAAGTTCCAGGACACTATAAGAATGGAGAGAGCGAGGATTCTTCACTGATGGTAGTTCAATTTCACTTGGGACGAGGGCGACTGATTTCTGGGAGTGAGGAAGAAGATGAGGAAGTCAGTGGGGTTGAGGGGCAATGGCTAAGTTCTGGAGCTTCAGTGGGGTGTGATTGAGCTGGTCATGGTGTTTGCCGAGCTCGGGCAGCCGTTATATAGGCGGGGGGCAGAGGAGGTCGAGTAATGGCCGCGGGGCCAAGTCGTTCCCGGCGGTGAGCGGCGGTGGGGGCCGTGTCAACGCTGCGCAGGGCGCTGGAATGGACGGTGAGTGACCGCGGCGAGGACTTGGCTCAGACGAGGTAGTGGTCGGCGGTGCGGAGCTCAGGTGTGCGCGTGGCCACGTCTGGCACCGGCGTGGCCGCGTCCAGAGCGCGCGCACTGGCCTGCCCAGCATGTCCTGGCTCCTGTGGGAGGTGCCAGCATGTCAATCCATGCCACTGCTCGGAGTTGAAGACTGTGGAGCTCAGCAGAGAATGGGACTTCGAGTGGATGGATGGGAGATAAGAAATTGAGCTGGCTCATGTCGACATGGTTGCTGTTAGGGTTGAATCCCTGTGGCTGGTGGCTTGGCACTGAGATATGAGAGAGTAGACAGAGCTCTGAGTGAAGTGAGGTTGCTAGCACGTCTCTGGAATGAGGTGGTTGGTAGCTGAGCTTGGGTTTAAGAGGAGAGAAGGGAATCGAGGTAAGGTGTTTGATGGATGCCCTAGGTGATTCTTGCACTGGAGATGGAAGTGTTTTTATAGAAATGGGGTAAGGATACAAAGATGAGTGCTGGGTAAGTTTTGTAGAATTTACTGAGTAGGGAATGGTGTAGTTGTAGTTCAAATGGGGATTTTGACCTAATTGGGATTTTGAATGGAATTCAAAATTTTGAACTGGACTTCCCAATTTTACTTTATAAATTGGTGAAGAATATATTGAAGGAGTTACTGGTGGTTTTCTAGACCTTTTGGAGAAATAAAAGTGCATGAGACAACACTTTCTAAATTTCTGGGGGAGAAAACCTAATTAGGGTTTTGGGCGACGAAAGGGGTTTTTTAGGGTTTTTGACGACGGCAAGGCGACGGTAGGGTACGGGGAAGTTAGGGTTTGGGTTTTGGGGCTCGAAAACAAGAATGGACAAGTTGCCGCTAGGATTAGGGTTTGAACGGGGCTCGAGCACATACGGCGCATGAGCTCCGATTAGGGTTTGGATTTTTATGCATGCGATGACGAGGCAACCTCGGATGCTGACATGAAATGCTATGCATGGAAAGATGCTGAAAATCCAATAATCCGACAAATACGTCTGAACACATACGCATATACTCGCTTAGGGTTTTGGGTCTCGGAAAGCCCGATTAAGAAAAACAGGGTGTGACAAACCTATCCCCCTTAAATCGAATCTCGTCCCCGAGATTCTACAGATGGAAGGAGGTGAGGGAACTTTTCTAACAGAAAATCTTCTCGCTCCCAGGTTGCCTCCTCTTCTGTGTGATTGCTCCACTGAACCTTGTGAAATCTGACAACTTTGTTCCGGGTACGTTGTTCCTGACTTTCAAGCACGCGAGTGGGTTGCTCCACATAGGTAAGATCCTTGTCGACATTAAACTCTTGATATGGCACTTGTTGGGTAGGTGGTTCCAGACATTTCCTTAACTGAGACACATGGAAAACATTGTGTACTTCTGACAACTCCTGCAGTAGCTCTAACTGATAAGCGACTTCTCCTCTCCTTTCCGAAATCTTGAATGGCCCAACAAATCGCGGTGCTAGCTTTCCTTTGACGTTGAACCGCTGGGTACCTTTGAGAGGGGTCACTCGAAGATAGACAAATTCTCCGGGTTTAAAGGTGATGTTACGTCGCTTGGAGTCGGCGTAACTCTTTTGCCTCGATTGAGCAGTTTTCAACCGGTCTTGGATAAATTTCACTTGTTCTTCTGCTTCTCGAAGAATATCAGGGCCGAGGGTCTTTCCTTGGGCAGTCTCTGTCCAATTGAGGGGTGTCCGACATTTTCGTCCATAGAGGGCTTCGAATGGGGAACATTTGAAGACTTGCTTGATAACTATTGTTATACGAAAATTCTGCGTATGGCAAACATTCTTCCCAACTTTCTCCATAAGTTAGAACGCAGGCTCTCAACATATCTTCTAAAATTTGATTTACTCGTTCTGTCTGTCCATCTGTTTGCGGATGATATGCTGTGCTGAAAGCTAGACGGGTTCCCAAGGCTTCATGCAAACTTTCCCAAAATCGAGACGTAAATTGAGTGCCTCTATCCGAGATGATTCTCTTTGGAACACCGTGTAGGCTGACTATTCGATTGAGGTAGAGCTTGGCCAATTGGTCTCCTCGGTAGGTAGTCTTGACTGGTAGAAAGTGAGCGACTTTGGTCAGTCGGTCGACAATGACCCATATGGAGTCGTTCCCCTTTTTCGTTCTTGGTAGGCCAGTGATGAAGTCCATACCGACTTCATCCCATTTCCATTCAGGCACCTTGAGGGGTTGAAGTAATCCTGCGGGCTTCTGATGTTCCGCTTTGACGCGTTGGCACATATCACATTTGGCAACGTATTCGGTTATTTCCTTCTTCATTTTGTGCCACCAGAACTTATCCTTTAGGTCTTGGTACATCTTTGTACTTCCCGGGTGGATAGAATATCGGGAGTCATGTGCTTCTTCTAGGATTATCCCCTTTAGCTTATCACAGGCGGGTACACACAAACGTTCCTCGAACCATAAGGTACCTTCACTGTCTTTGGTAAACTTGGATGACTTTCCGAGTTCTACTTTCTCCCGAATGTTCTTCATACTATCATGCTCCTTTTGGGCTTCCTTAATCTGATCCAGCAAAGAGGGTGCTACTTCCAAATTTGCAAGGGTTGCATTTTCGACAGGACTTGCATCATGGTTTTCCTCTCCTTCGAGAGTTTGGGCCTTCTTATTCTTTTTCGGGACTTTCCTGCTGAGCGCATCGGCCACTACGTTTGCTTTTCCTGGGTGGTAGTGGATGCCTAGGTCATAGTCCTTGATCAATTCCATCCATCTTCGCTGCCTCATGTTTAGATCGGACTGAGTGAAAATATACTTTAAACTCTTATGATCAGTATATATTTCACAGCGGTTACCGATGAGGTAATGCCACCATATCCTGAGAGCATGCACTACTGCAGCTAACTCTAGATCATGCGTTGGGTAATTTGCTTCATGTGGATGGAGTTGTCGGGAAGCGTATGCGACTACTCTTCCTTCTTGCATGAGCACACTTCCGAGGCCATGTCGGGACGCATCGCAGTATATATCGAAATTCTTGTGTAGATCTGGCAATGTTAACACTGGCGCTGTCGTTAACCTTTTCTTTAAATCCTGAAAACTTTCCTCGCACTTTTCCGTCCATTCAAACTTCTTATCCTTCTTGAGCAACAGGGTCATCGGTCGGGCGATCTTCGAGAATCCTTCAATGAATCGGCGATAATATCCAGCTAATCCCAAAAAGCTGCGAACTTCTGTCACGGTCGCGGGTGGTTTCCAATCAAGCACGGCTTGAACCTTGCTGGGGTCAACTGCAATGCCTCCAACGAACACTATATGTCCGAGGAATCCTACTTCCTTCAACCAGAATGCACATTTGCTAAACTTAGCATAAAGCTGATGCTTTCGGAGCTTCTTCAAAATCAGGTGCAAATGTTCCACATGTTCGGTGTCCGACTTGGAATAGATGAGGATGTCATCTATGAATACCACGACGAATTTGTCTAGGTATTCCATGAACACGCTGTTCATGAGATTCATGAAGTAGGCGGGTGCATTTGTCAATCCAAATGGCATCACCGTAAACTCATAGAGTCCATACCGCGTTGTAAATGCGGTCTTTGGGATGTCTTGCGATCGGATCTTCAGCTGGTGGTATCCCGATCGCAGGTCTATTTTGGAGAACACTCGTGCTCCATTCATCTGATCAAATAAATCGTCGATCCTTGGCAACGGGTATTTGTTCTTGATGGTGACGTCATTCAATGCCCGATAGTCTACGCACATTCGTAGAGTTTTATCCTTCTTTTCCACGAATAGCACGGGGGATCCCCATGGTGAAGTGCTGGGCCGAATGAATCCTTTTTCTTCTAACTCTTCCAACTGTTTCTTCAATTCCTCCAGATAGTTAACCGACATTCGGTAGGGTCTTTTCGCTATAGGTGCAGTCCCTGGTGCTAGCGCTATTGCGAACTCCAGGTCACGGTCTGGTGGCATTCCAGGTAGTTCTTCAGGGAATACATCTGGGTACTCTTGGACCACTGGTACTTGCTCTAGATTTAGCCCCTCTAGATGATTTAGGGTGCTATTTGGCTGTCGTGGAAGATTAGCCACAAAACTTACTGTTGTACCCTCGGTATTGGTCAGGGTGATGGTTTTGCTATCAAAGTCAATGGCACCTTTATTTGCAATCAACCAATTGGTGCCTAGGATTATGTCAATACCTTGCGATCTCAAGACTATTAAATCTGCCCTGAAATCTATTCCCCTTATGCGGATGCTAACATCCTGACAATGGTGCCTAGCTTCGATTTCAGCGCCAGGGGTCCGAACAATCATAGGTTTGTTCATGCTACATGATGCAAGTTTATTGTTCTCGGCAAATTTGCGGGACACAAATGAATGCGATGCCCCAGAATCAAATAAAACAATAGCCATAACTGAGTTGACGGGAAACATACCCATGGCTACGTTGGGGGCCTCCTGAGCTTCTTCTGCATCGATGTGGTTGGCGTGTCCCCGGTTCGCGCCCTGGTTTCGGGAGCTATAGCTCCTGGTGGTCATGTGGCGCTCTTGGGGGCGTCCGGCAGCAGCTACACCTTGGGAGGAGGAGTTCTGACGCTTCTTTGGGCATTTGTTGGCGAAATGCCCGGGGTCTCCACAGTTGAAACAGTTTTGGTTCTCCATGTCCCTTCCAGGTCCTGCGGAAGAGTTGTTAGAAATTTTGCTGGGAGAGGGGGCATGGTACTGCGGGCGCGGAACAGTCTTGTAGATCTGAGGCTTGCTGGACTGGTGGCTGTAACGCTTCTCATGCTTGACGCGCTGCTGGGGGCGTTCAGCTCCTGACCACCGGTTCTTCTTCTGCTTACGGATGTCGCTCAAGGCATTGCGTTTCCCTTCCAAAATAAGTGCCTTGTTTACCAGGTCCTGAAGGTCTGCATGATCTTGGATCGCCAGATGACATTGGTATATCTCCAGCAGTCCACTCAAAAACTTCTCCACCTTGGATTCCTCTTCGTTCATGTCGGATCCCGCGTATCGGACTAACTGATTGAATTTGTGCAAGTATTCTGTCACCGTCATGGTGCCTTGTTTCAGGGCTAGGAACTCCTGTTTCTTGATCCCAATCAGACCGGCTGGGATGTGGTGCTTGCGGAAACGATCCTTAAAAATGCTCCAGGAAATTGCTCTTGTTCCTGATTGCTGCTTGCAAAAGTTCTCCCACCAAGCAACGGCGGGGCCGTGCAGATATTGGGCAGCAAACAGTGCTTTGTCGTCCTCGTCGCAATGAGCTACCTCCAATTTGCTCTCGATGACGCGTAGCCAGTCGTCTGCGTCCAAGGGTTCAACTGAGTGGGCGAAGACAGGCGGGGAGGTGCGCTGGAATTCTGATAATTTGTTGGAGGATCCTCTTCCTCCTGCTCCGCCATGCTGTATGAGCTGTCTGATGTTCTCTTGCTCGTCTTGACGGTGTTGTTCCATCATCATTAATATTTGTGCCAGGGTGTCACTCATTTGTGGTGGCCGAGGTAGGGGTTGCTCTGCCTGTGCATCGGCGTGTTCTGGTCCTTGGGGTGTTTTCTCTCGTCCTGCCCCTCCTGACTTGCTCTGCCCCTGAGAGCGGGGTGTTTTATCTTTGGGCACTAAGGGCAGTGAGTTTGCTGTGCTTTTGGCGGGATCCTTTGTTTCCTTAGCCTTCTTGACTCCGGCGTACGGATCGGACTCATGGACTGATTCTTCTCGCTTATCTGAGGCTCTCTTCCCACTCATCTTGAACTGCATCAGGAACAGGTAAGAGGGAATCAAGGTAAGATATATGTAGGTAAGGGGGAGTTCGGGGGTTTGGTGTCGCACAAGGACGAATACAATACGGCGCAATAGCGCTATAGCAGTGGGGGCAACCCACCAAGAAGCAATGAAAACTCGAGAAATCCATTACACTCATACGGATAGGTGCCTAAGGGCACTTATCCGATTATACATACAAGTGCCTGCGGCACGGGGCTATGCCCTAATATACAGCACAACAAAATACATGCTTTATAGGCTCCGGAAGGGTACCTCCTTAAGAGCCACGCTCTAGTCCACTTGGTTTACATCCAAGCGGACGGGTTGGGATAGAATGACTCCGGCACGGTCATCGCCGTCCTCGGAGGGGTTGGGTGTGCTGTGAGGGGTGACCGGGGTGTTCCTGCGGCGTTGCGCGGCCCTGGAGGCGGCCGCATGCGCCGTGAACAGTCCCAAGTATCCTGTCGACTGGACGTGCGTGTGGCTGACGCCGTTGGCGACCGGTGCTCCGAGCAGGGGTGGGTTCACCGGTGCTGTGGCGTTGGTAGACGAGGTGGTGGAGTCACGGGAGGCCATTAGAGCATGCAACTGGACGATGGTTTGCCGGGTCAGAATTAAGGAGTCGGCAAGCCGGATGAGCATGTCATGTTGGGCCTCGAGGTAGCGGGTCAGGTGGATCACCGCTAGGTCGTGCTCATCTTGGGTGCTGGCGAAGACGGCGTCTTCACCGATAGCACGGCGAGGGTAGTAGTGGAAGGCACGCCGGTCCACACTCGGAACCAAGTGATGGAGGCGGGAGATGGCTTCCCAAGCGGCCATTAGGATGGCCATGTTGGGGGATGGCATGGATCTTCCGGCGAACTGGAAAGCTGGGGCGCCCTGGGAGTCGGCTTTGTAGACGTGTACTTCCACCCAGAACGCGTTGGCGATGTCGGCGGACTCCTCCTTGAAGACGTCGTACTCCGGTCGCTGAGTTGCTTTGAGGGCTCGCCGGGCGATGGTCCACAGGATATCTGTGAACCCTGGGAGATTGGCCGCGGTAGTCTCGAGATAGAGCGTACCGTTAGGCATGGCTTTACTGGGCAACAGTGGTAGCGAGTAAGGAGAGGGAAACTAGAATGTTTCCGGTTTGGTTGCAAAGGCAGGAAGGAGTGGGGAAGATAGCTGGTTGAGGAGCCTTTTATAGCCAGGCAAGGGGCTTTTGGTTCCAAAAACAGGAGAGGACACCTGTCCAACTTCAGGGGACAAGGGGTACTGTGGGTGCACGACTCACTTAAGAGGTGCGGCGGAGGGATAAGATGGCTAGCGGCAATCGCAGTCTGCAAATAGTTACAGGATTTGTTTTGGAAATACTGACCTATTCGGCCTTTTATTTTAAGATAGGTGTGGCAGGGTACCACGCCTACTGGCGTGTCTTGCCGCACGGAATACAGTTAAAGTACAGTACAAGCCCCTATGGACCACAGTCCATTACTATTACACAACAGCGTCTACTTATTTAAACACGGGGATACATGGCTCATTGCAATAGGTGCAATAGGCCCTAAGGGTCTAAGCTACAGGCTGCACTTCTTCTTCTTCTTCGACTAGCTCTCTTTCCTCTGGGTCCTCTTCCGACTCTTCTTCGTCGTCGGCTTCGTTTCCTTCCTCGGGGATGGGGGCAAGGTTGGATGGCCCTGGAGCTGAGCGAGGGGGTCCGGAGTTCGGGGTGAACCTTCGCAGGTATGCCCGACTGTTGCCGCATCGTCTCTTGGGTGGGGGTGGAGGCAGGTCTTCACTCACGACATGGATGTCGTGAGGCTCTGAGGCTTCAGTGCTGGCGGCAGCGGTCCTCTGCTGCCGTGCCGTGACTAGCTTCAGCTGTCCTCGGACGCGGTGCAGCTCGTCTCGAACTTCCTTCAGCTCGGTGAGGGCGCGGTAGGTCATGGCATCTTGGGCTTCTACGTAGCGAGCCAGGTGCATTACCGCTGGGTCATCCTCTTGGTCTGCCGTCTGGTAGATGCGGATGTTCCTCATGATCGGGTGCTGCGGGAAGAACCGAGTAGCCCTGTGGTTGGCTAGCTCGATCAGCTCGTGGCGGAGGTGTGCCAGTGCTCGGTAGGCCACTCGCTGGATGGCTTGGCAAGGTGCTCGGCTCCGCGGTCCGGTGAAGTTGTAGGCGTGGCTGTCTTGGGTCCGGTTGCAGAAGATGATGACCTTCGCCCAATACTCTGTCAAGTCTTCGGTCATCTTTTGCTTGAAGACATGGTACTCTGGGTATGACAGTCCTCCACTTCGGTCGATGGCTTCACGCAGTAGCTGCGGATATCCTGGGGTCTTGGCTGCATAGGTTTCACCGGCCTTCTCGATTGTTCCCATCTAAACATTTTAAAATATTCGTGTGAGCATCTCGTGATTAAAGAAGTAAAGGGGGTGAGTAGATAGTCAATTTTTCAGCAAGGATGAGGATACCAGAGTTTTTATTTTTGAAAATAGTTTTTATAACCTAGACTCTAACTAACGGCCATGCTATCTAGGGTTTCCCTACAGTCAGCAGGCTCTGATACCAAGCTTGTGGACTACCCGGTTTTAAGGCCGGATAAACCCTTGTGTTTACTGTATCGATCCCTGGATCAGTAGTCGATACACACAAGCACTTGATAATATAACCATGCCATACATCGTTTATTACAGACATCGACCATACTTGGTCTTTAGTTCTTACAAACAGGGCCTATTGGCCGAATTAAAATAGCAGCGGAAAGTAAATACGGTAATAGCCCATTTATATGCCGAACCACAGGCAACAGACTGGGGAGAAACCCTACGCCTCGAAGTCGCTATCGCTGTCGCCGGACTGGTATTCCTCCTCTTCGTCTGGCCACATAACAAGCCAGGTGAGTACATTGAATGTACTCGCAAGCACTCCGCCGGGGAGTTTACTACGGATATGAACATGCTCGGGATTTGTCAATAATCATAGCTCTATCCTATGTTTCATGTTGAGCGAGAAAGTAAGTTTGCATTGGAAATAAGTACATAGATGTAAAAAGCGATTTTATCAAAACATCTCGACGCGGCGAGATAGGGTATTGCTCAAAACACTCGCCCGTTGCAACGGGGAGTTCACTTTTGTGCTTACCGATACGACGGTACAGCACGGTACTTACCCGGTTCCACAGGGAGACGCTGCTCGCCTCGTACTTACGGGGTTCCCAATCGCCCGGTTCCTCAGGTAGACGACGCTCACCTCGTACTTACGGGGATTCTAAGGTTTGCCCGTAGCTACGGGAAAACCCGACTTCACACCTCCCGATACGACGGGAATTTGGCAAACTGCCATGTGAACACGACGGTTCACGTCCTTAAACCCATAACCTAGAAATCCTTTTTGGGGCTCAGAGAGCCAAAACTACTTTAGTGTGGCCCGACCAAGTTCGTCCATGACCGCGGACGCGGCTATTCGAATAGTTTTGAACACTCTGCAGAGGTTGTACGACTTTACCCACACGATGTAGTTCACCCTGGGCATACCGTGCACTGCATGCTACCAGAGCTAGTACAACGAGACTCTTCGCCGGTGTGAACCCAGCCATGAACCCGTCAGAAGGACATATCCCACACCTAGCTTGAGTCAGTATCATCGCTACAAGGAGGTTGGTGTTCCAACTCTGTGGCGAATAATACCTCGTTAAAACCACGGGTTTATTCTCTACAGGGGTTAAACCCACCCCATCCGCACTCTACTAACTACCCACGGGTTCATGCTAGTCCAGGACGGTTACTAGATCAAGTCCTTCCCACAAAGGACATGTGGTCGTACTGTAAGACTTGGCCAAACGGCAGTTAAGACAGGTCCTTAGGTGATCCGAGAAGGACTCCACACCTCACCCCGGAACGGGCTAGCGAGAACCACGCCGGGCATTACCTCACACTCAACATGCTCCCTGCGTTTCCCCCTTCATCACCGACCCGGATCAAAATCTTCTCCAATTTTTAGCTCGGTTCCACAGAACCATTTTACGGTAGAAATATCCCAACCCATGCATATCCTACCTTCCATGCACCTCTACAACCGGACGCGACGGTCCGTTTCGATATTCCATCACATGAAATATAAGGTGTTGCTTTCTTTTTCTTTTTCGAAAACCTAATTCCTCTACGGCGGGGCTAAGCATATATATATATACATACACTACCCTAAGTTTCCGATAAATCTTCGGAATATAACAATCCTAAGGCGACAAGGATTACGGGATCGGACTAGGGTTTCCTATCATCGGAGATATCTACTCTATACAAAATAACAGGGATAAAATATAGCATGCATGGTTCGAAAACAAAATAATATTTCGTAAAACTGGGATTCAACATGATCAAGGGCGGAGGGCTTGCCTGGCAAGTCTTGGCTCGGTTCCGGACGCGGAGATGCTTCGGGTTCGTCTTGGCGCACGTACCTCACACCGTCAACTACACGTTCGGAAAAATTTCGTATAAGAACCAAACATCACGAGAAACAAGTAATAAAGTTCAGTATGTATGCATGCCAGGTTCTAACATTTTCTTGAAGATCCTAACATGATGGTGCTAATACTAAGAAGAATCAAAATGCATGAAATGCCGGTTAGGGTTTCTAGGGTTTTGAAGGAAAACACTTGTTTTCTTTTGGCTCTTGGACTCATGCAACTTATGAACAATTGGCTACTGAGATGCTTGGCAAAGAGTGGCTTTAATCCTACTGGTTATATGGAATGGACCACCTAATCTAATCAACTAAATCTGAAAAGGGCGTATCACTATATATGCATGCTTATGGGCTAGGGTTTCCTGGTTTAATCTAATCCTTTTTAATCTTGGGTTAAGCAACATGGATGCATGTGTATGCAACTGGAGTTAGGTTCTAAAATGCTCATGATCATATGCTGGACACCCTAGGTTTGAACACATGTTCAAGAATGAATTTAACACACAAGTTTGAAATTGAACTGGCTACTGGACTGGGTTGTACAGGGAGAAGCATTGAGATTTTCGAAAAGTGATCTATAAGAAAAAGATGGGAAATTTAATTCTGAGCAACTTTTATTTGGGGAGTTTCTTGAGAACCGGCTCGGATCTGGGTGTATTGGTTGAACCAGAGCGAAAAGGATGCTGGACCAGAGAAAACCAGCTGGTTTTATTGGAACAGAGGGGTGACGTGGGATGGAACTCGGCGCCGGCTTCCTTAAACCTGACAGCGGGCCCGGACGATGGATGAGGCCCACTGGCGGGGACTGTGGAGCGGTGTACCGCTTCGGCTAGGTGGCCCACCGGTCAGAAATAAAGGAAACGGGGAGTGGCCAAGCGCGGTAGGGTTCCGGCGAGGTTCCGGTGAGTACTACGGCGAGCGATTGCGGTGGTTATAAAGGGAAAGAGAGGGAGCGGCAGCTACCCTTGGAATCAGGGGAAACAGAGGGTCTCGTTTTTGTGGTCGATGAGCTCGCGAGCTTGCTGGAGCTAGGAGATCGACGGGGTCCAGATCCCGGAAGGCGGAGGCAATGGTGAGGGCGGTGCTCCGGTGGATGGCGACTGCAAGGAATTGCTCAGGAAGGTTAAGGAAAGTTCCAGGACACTATAAGAATGGAGAGAGCGAGGATTCTTCACTGATGGTAGTTCAATTTCACTTGGGACGAGGGCGACTGATTTCTGGGAGTGAGGAAGAAGACGAGGAAGTCAGTGGGGTTGAGGGGCAATGGCTAAGTTCTGGAGCTTCAGTGGGGTGTGATTGAGCTGGTCATGGTGTTTGCCGAGCTCGGGCAGCCGTTATATAGGCGGGGGCAGAGGAGGTCGAGTAATGGCCGTGGGGCCAAGTCGTTCCCGGCGGTGAGCGGCGGTGGGGGCCGTGTCAACGCTGCGCAGGGCGCTGGAATGGACGGTGAGTGACCGCGGCGCGGACTTGGCTCAGACGAGGTAGTGGTCGGCGGTGCGGAGCTCAGGTGTGCGCGTGGCCATGTCTGGCACCGGCGTGGCCGCGTCCAGAGCGCGCGCACTGGCCTGCCCAGCATGTCCTGGCTTCTGTGGGAGGTGCCAGTGTGAGAGTCCAGACTTAACTTCCAGACCCTCCCTGTGTATCTCTTCATCAGTCCAGGATCAAGCTGATGAACACAGGCGAATTGATATCACTGCACACATCACGAAATATTTTAGAAACATAAACAATTGAGTTATAGCAGCGATATGACTAAATAAAGTAACTAGGACTTATGTCCCTTACCATTTAGAAAACACAACGGAAAATAAAGCGTAGATGTCTCCATCTCAACCACAGGCAGTCGACGGAGGCCACGTGACCTAAACCTCAGCATTGACGTAGAAGATTCCTCATAGTCTTCATCGTCCTCGTCAATATCTGAACAAGCCCAACAAACAACATGCATGATGAGTACTTTACGTACTCAGCAAGCCACCTGGCGGCAGATGGTCCTATTAAACTACATGCAAGGCTTCAACGGAAGGCTGTATGGTTCATTTGCAGAAAAGCAGTTTTAGTTGAAATATTACGGTAGATTCAAAGGCATCATTTTGATGAAAACCAATTTTTATTATCAGGGGTGTTTTTCAACAGGTGTGGTCCACGACCAACACACTCGAGCAAGGACTCCCGCCTTAGCTCGACCATAGGATTCATCAGCAAATGGGTAGAGGGAAATAGCAAGGGGGAGAGGGACAGGTCCTTTTCATCAAGAATGAGTCATGTGCTGTCCATAACCGTGGACACGGCTAATCGATTAGTTTTAACTCTGCAGAGTTCGTACACTTTACCCACATGACACGATCATCCCCTTATGCCAAGCTGATCGGGCTTGTACACACGCCCATCGGTGTGTCGGCAGGGTGACCGGGACGAGGTCTTTTAGCTAGATCCCCCTGAGGTGTGACATGCCCACCGGGTCTGGCTCGGAGTCGAGAGTACATCCCCGCACTCCGATCCCCCCATCTGTGCCGAGGGTCCTCGTAGCTACGTCCACCCCTTCTGCGGTACGGCAACATCGGCACCAAAGGCTGACTAACCTACTTGACCAAGCCAGTGCCCATATAGCATGTGGTTGTACTGTTGTCACAATTTCTCCAACTTAAAGACTTCGGCCTTATGCGGTACGGACGACCAATGGTTCCTTTCAACCGGCCTTCTGCGGGTAGGACAACCATATGCTCCTTCATCACATGATCCAGCTGTCGCCCGCACCATATTAGATGGTAAGTTTCACCCAGAGTAGAATAGGAAGAATAGAGAGAGGGAGAAATCATCGGACATCCGGCCCTAGCTCAGCGAGCTCAACAAGTTTCAACGAGGATCATCGATCCGATATTCATTCCTCCGTAGAGGCAAATCAAAACAACCTAAAGATGTATTTAAGCATGGCTAAGCATATCTCTACTCTATTCAGAATAAATCATATTAATCTACTCAGGGTATTAAGTAAACAGGCGACAACGGATAAGGGTAAAGTTGTGTCAATCGACACGCTAGCTACTGGATTAAAATAGCATGCATGTTTATAAACAATAAAATATAGTGACTTTGAAAATATAGGATCAAATATGATCAAGAAAAGGGGGCATGCCTTCGTTGACGAGTTGGTCTTCTTCTGCAGGAACTTGACCTTACCCAACTTCGCTACTTCCTATTCGTCGCAACAGCAATAAAGTGCAAGACAAATAAATATAAATCTAAATTAAATATCAAAATGGAAATACCAGAAGAATAGAGCTAGCAAGGTTGGATAGGTATCAAAGGGCAAAGGCGAAGGGATAGGATTGTTGAAAGACAACTAGGAAGGTGTGAGATTATATATCTCAACCAGATAGAGTACATGTACTCGAAAGATGGTCTTCTGGATCATATCATTCTGGAAAAAAGATAGATTTATGGATGATAGAATTTGCATGTCAAAGGACTAAAGTTAATCCACATGCGAGATAGGGATAGATGTGCAACTGAGAATAGGATATGGTTGATGACAACAATAGCACAATCATATGATTAAACATGGAAAACCGACATACTAGCAAAACAAAAATGACCAATCATACTTGTAAACAAGCGAGGTCCTGGCATGCTAGTTGGCAAGAGATGATAATATGCAACATGTCAATCTATATGAAACTACTGTGCAACATACAACTGGACATCATGTAACAAACTAGATAGACTAGGCATGAAATAGAAATTAGGCAAGGCAAGCATAGGATAACATATGACTATGCAATTGTAATCTAATAACGATAATTGATAAGGCAAACGGTGATTAAACCATATGATCAAATAACAACTAGCATCGATATGACATGCACCAACATACATGCAATCTATGACATAACATTAACTCTACTCATGCTATTGTGTGAATAAAATGCAGCAATCAACCTACAAATACTACACATAACAATATTTTAGTAAATGATGATTATTAGCAACATATATGCATATATTATAATTGATACCTAAAGGCTAACCATGTATATGTGACTATACACTACATTATAAACATGCAACATAAGATAACAAGCTAAGCATACTAGTACATACATATTATATGCCCATCAACTAGCATACGATATGATTAAATAATAAAAACTCAGTAAGGGGTTATTATTCCAACATATAGATTGTCAACAATATTAAGTCCAATTCTATATGCAACTACATGATTATGCAACATAAAGACATATTGAACATGCAACTTAATCGTGTTTAAACAAACAATTAAATTATACACATCAATAAAATAATGTATTCAGCCATTGCATGACGGATTATTATCTAAAACATGGATTAGCCTATGTATATGTGCATAAACATATACACATAGCTGCATATGTAAATCACATGAAAGGCATCGAACAAATATGAGACATGTGTGCAATCTTAACCATATTATAAATAGAGGTTAATAACATGACCAATTGTATAACAATCCTTAAATAAACATGAGTTAACCTATAGGAATATATGCACATACCACTATTTAATATACATCATGCAACCATAACTACATATGATATGTCACATTAATATTAGTTTAGCAAAAATTATGCTTCTACTACTATAGGTTATATGCAATATTAGGTTCAACTGTATATTATATAACACAATATATGTGAACATACATAAGATCATGCCATATGAATCTTATTAAACATGAACTACTTTAGTCATGATACAACCAAGTTTGAACTAATATGTTGAACCACTACATGTCTAATGACTATTAAGATGGAACCATATTGTATGCATGCATATTATATTCAACTATCTAAACATGCAACATGTAGCTATATGAATATGGATACACCTATTAATGAATGAAGCATGGTTGATCCGTATGACGAATACTCTGAACATTATATAACAGGAAACTATCATACATATAACAATATGAAACCATACATATAACAATATGAAACTATATAACCTTATATAACTATATGAAACTAACATTATATGACTATATAACAATCATACATATAACAATAGGAAACTATATGCTACATAACATACTATTCAATTGGATGATGAAAACAATCATCAAAATTATTGGACATGAACATATGAATATGCGAGTACTTTCAAACAAGAATTTATGACAGGAAACAATGCGATGATGCATCACAAGATGATTGGAGATTAACAAGATGGGTGGTGGCGACATTCGCAACACAAAACGGTTGGAACAGATTAAAGATTGGTTCTGGACAGACCGGACGGTTTTGGTTGCTGCGTGATGCTCGCTCAACGAAATCACGATCCGCCAATTGGGTTAGAAACTAGACATACAGAGGCACAATCCTACCAAAGGGTTTTGGAGAATTCTTACTGAGTCAATGGGAAAAGATCAGATAAGATAGACATTCTGCAGATTGAATCTGGACATCCGTGGAAAGCACGTTGGAGACGGATCAATTCCCGCCAAACAGCTACATGGATCAAGGGAAAAATTTACAGAGGTATTTATAGATACCTAAGGCATAACTTGACCAAAGGGATTGATGATAGACTCATCGGATCAACTAAAAAGGAGGTGATAATGCCAAGCTACTGTTTCTGTAAACAAATCTGGACATGAACAGCAGCACAAAGAAACTTGATTTCCCGGAGATTGGACCATTGGATTGCCTTCAAATTTTGTGGAGATGATCTTGACAACATCATCCATGATCCCACCAAACGGATCTTGGAAAGGAGGTCTGAGCCAACAATGGCGTCGTTCCAATCTAGAGGCACGCGCAGAAAATCTGGGTGCAAACAGAGCGTTAGTATTTGGAGATTTCCCGGTGATTGCACCGTTGGATCTTCACCAAATTTTGCAGAGAGGTAGAGAAAAAGGTTAGGAACAATCTCACTGAAGGGATTTGCCAAAAGATGTTCGAGGCGATGGCAATTGAGAAAACACTGAGGTGGGATGTGCTGTTCAGAAACTGCACGGGAAGAAAAAGGGGGGGTGGCGGCTGTTTAGAGGGTGTGGGGGCTAGGGTTTCGTGGGAAAAGGGTTTGGGGGAGTGGGGAAAAGGTGGGAGGGGTGTGGGGTATTTATAGGAAGGTTAGGGGAAAGAGATTTAGGTCAAACCCTATTGGAAAAGAGGTGGCGACGCATGCTGCGCTACGCAGCACTCGCCGGAGTGGCTGCTCAAGGGAGGAATGAGATGGTGGAATGCCGGGTGGGGATGAGCCGGGATGGCGGCCATAAAGGAAAGGAGGAAAGAAAAGGAAAAACCAAAATAAAAACAAAGAACAGTAGAGCGAGATTGAATATCAAACGAATTCCAAAAATTCCGAGAAAAACTCTGGAGACATATTTCAAATTGAAAAGCAAATCAAATTCAAGTTGGATTGATTCAAATTAACTCCGGTCCAATTTGTGAAATTCTAATTAATTTTTAATTAACTTGAGAATAAACAACGAAATTTTCCAGCTCTAATTTTTGATAAAATTTTTTTTAAAAAGCTCTGAAAATCAGGATGTTACAGCCAGCATGTCAATCCATGCCACTGCTCGGAGTTGAAGACTGTGGAGCTCAGCAGAGAATGGGACTTCGAGTGGATGGATGGGAGATAAGAAATTGAGCTGGCTCATGTCGACATGGTTGCTGTTAGGGTTGAATCCCTGTGGCTGGTGGCTTGGCACTGAGATATGAGAGAGTAGACAGAGCTCTGAGTGAAGTGAGGTTGCTAGCACGTCTCTGGAATGAGGTGGTTGGTAGCTGAGCTTGGGTTTAAGAGGAGAGAAGGGAATCGAGGTAAGGTGTTTGATGGATGCCCTAGGTGATTCTTGCACTGGAGATGGAAGTGTTTTTACAGAAATGGGGTAAGGATACAAAGATGAGTGCTGGGTAAGTTTTGTAGAATTTACTGAGTAGGGAATGGTGTAGTTGTAGTTCAAATGGGGATTTTGACCTAATTGGGATTTTGAATGGAATTCAAAATTTTGAACTGGACTTCCCAATTTTACTTTATAAATTGGTGAAGAATATATTGAAGGAGTTACTGGTGGTTTTTTAGACCTTTTGGAGAAATAAAAGTGCATGAGACAACACTTTCTAAATTTCTGGGGGAGAAAACCTAATTAGGGTTTTGGGCGACGAAAGGGGTTTTTTAGGGTTTTCGACGACGACAAGGCGACTGTAGGGTACGGGGAAGTTAGGGTTTGGGTTTTGGGGCTCGAAAACAAGAATGGACAAGTTGCCGCTAGGGTTAGGGTTTGAACGAGGCTCGAGCACATACGGCGCATGAGCTCCGATTAGGGTTTGGATTTTTATGCATGCGATGACGAGGCAACCTCGGATGCTGACATGAAATGCTATGCATGGAAAGATGCTGAAATCCAATAATCCGACAAATACGTCTGAACACATACGCATATACTCGCTTAGGGTTTTGGGTCTCGGAAAGCCTGATTAAGAAAAACAGGGTGTGACAGGAATTGATGCCCCAATCTGACCAAATAACAATTCATTGAATCATTCGGGTCACCTCTTTTTAAGCACTTGACCAAGCCTATTTCTATAGAAAAGGACAAGAATCTATTGACTTGGTTGCAGAGAGGCAGTTGTACTCTGACTGGCTATAGCAATAGTTGGCGCTACCCCTTGGTATGTGCAGCTTTCCTAATCAAAAGATAGGAGAGCACCCCGTCCACTTCATTGCTTCCCAATGCGGTCTTCCAAGATTTGACATGAACTAGATACTCTGCTCCCAGTTGCTCTGATGGAGCAACCTTCTTAGTCCCTGCTCAGATGGAGATAGCGGCACCGCTGCTATCACAACCTATCGTCATGCCCAAACCAGAGAACATTGTGCTAACTCAGTGTTCGGTCCCATCTCCAGTAAAAGAAACATACCTAATGATGAATAGTATAGTATCCCGTATACGAGGAGGTATCCGTATACAATTCCCTGGACTATTGGAATAAGAATATGTATCCGGTAAGGATCCCCAGGAGATAAGGTAACCCCCAGTAAGGATGAAGGACACCCTTAAACTAGGAAGTCAATCCCGACGTTTAAGGAAGCCAAAGTTCTACTCGGGCATAAGTCCATATCCGGTACGACTCGGAGAGCCTCCTATAAAAGGATTAGCAATCTTATAGGGGAGGACAAGTCTAACAGGTTCCACAAGTTACACAGGTCTCACAAGCAACACAAGCCTTAGAAGTCTTTCAAGTCCCAAGGAACCTAAAGCCTGAAGCCATCAGAAGCCCTAGCGATTCCCACGAGAAGATCCGACGACTCGAAGGAGTTGAGCCCGCGGAACTAGTCGAAGTAGCCTCCGATTAGGCCTAGGATAGCCACTAACATACATATCCTTTGTAAGACACTCTTTGATCAATATATACGAACAGGACGTAGGGTTGTTATCCTGAGAGAGGCCCGAACCTGTATAAAAAGGATGTTTCCTTGTCGTCAGATCTCTTGGCCTTGTACCCTAGGGGTCCCTACCCAACAACAAGTATCTCTGTCTCACGACTACCGTAAGATCAGAGGTTTACCAATCGTTGACAGATGGCGTCGACCGTGGGGACCTCTCCGGCTCAAGCTGTCAAGGAAGTATCGGAGTCGGCAAGATGTGCAAACTAGTCATGATCAGCCCATGACGCCGACTGCACAGCCCTCCCAGTTCGACCCGAGGGAGGAAGAAGCAGGTTCGATGGGGTATCTGATCGCTCTCACGCGACGTACCGGGTACTCAGATCTGGCTTCTACGACAACTTCGGCCAGACAGATCTATACCCGCAACTGACCGCGTAGATCTTGGAGAATATGCCACTGGCGAGTACTCGGATTGCGAAGTTGATCACTTCAGGACCGAGTGTGCCAGGGCCTTCGGGGGAACGTTGGTGCTGAACAACGATTCCCCAGCAGGAGCGACCAGCCCGATGTCCGGACTATCGCCTACAACTTCTGATCGACCAAACGATCAAGATCTCAATCACAGCATCTCTCCCGATGAGGAAGACATGATGGAGTGGAACTACACCTCATCTAATCCAGACCCTCGAGTGGTTCTCTCGATCCATGACGGTCGGGAAGATCTTGAGGACCCGGATCAACATGGGGGCTCACAACATCGAAGCCCGACGGCTACTCCCACGCGGGAACGGGAATATGCCTATGGCAGCAGACAGAACCCCTCAAGGGACGGGGAGAATATGTGTCCCGAACTACTGGAAGACTCACCGAGGTGCATAATCTGCTGTCACGACCACCAGCGGCAGATTTGACGACACTCGATGGAATACAGTGGCTACAACAGCTGGGGCTGAACTACAGCAGGCCCAAACCCAAGCCGAGTCTTCTCGACTCCAGCCGGTGACACATAGCTCCAACCAAGGGAAGACCCCATTTCGACAAGAGGAATTAGACGGAGAAATACGGCAACCTAGGAACAGGTCTCGCCAGGAGGAACAGTACGTCGACCTCCGCGACACGCTCAACGAGCGCCGATTCCAAAGGCGCCAGCAAGAGCAATCTCTTCCCCGGAGCGACCACAGGCACCGCGCTAATGGTCGGGGACGATATCCCACCCCGAACAGCGGTGAGAACGCGCCTTATCGAAGAACCATCAACGGATAACAAGCGCTCTCCCAAGAGTTCCGACATGTGCGCTGACCGTCTCCTTCAAGCCTGGGGCCCTAGAGTCGTACGATGGCACCACGAACTCTGCAGTGTTCTTGCAGATCTACACTATGACGATCGAGGCCACATGCAGAAATGAGAAGGTCATGGCTAACTATCTCCCGACCACTCTCAGAGGAGCAGCCAGGACCTGGTTGACAAACCTGGCCCCAGGAACGATCTGCTCCTTGGGACAACTTTGCGACATGCTTCTCGGAAACTTCCAAGGTACCTCACACGTCCCGGCTAGGTCGACGACTTATTCCTAGTCGTCCAACGCCCAGACGAGACCCTCCGAAAGTTCACCAAGCGGTTTAGTGCTATTCGCAATACTATCCATAACAGACTCGGACGTCATCCGCGCCTTCGTTCGAGGCAGTAGAAACGAGATGTGCACTCCTGACCTGATCATGCATCCTACAAAGACAATGGCATAGCTGATGGACCTAGCCGAAAAGGCTGCCTGTGCTGAGGAAACCCTACATCACATCAAGCAGCAACAGAACAGGTTGCCCAGGTCTCCCCTCTGGACCAGAGACGACTCAACGAAGACGAAGCGCAAGAAGAAATCTTCTGGAGGGAATAAGGAGAAGAGATCTAAAACTGATGAGGTATTGGCCGATCTCCCCGAGAAGCGTACCTGGCGACCACACACCAAGGATAAGCAGACGACTTCCTGCGACAAAGTAGAAAAACTCTGGTGTGATTTCCACCAGGCCGATTCGCATGATCTCCGTCAGTGCCGCATCTTCAAAAGTACCTCCAGAAGGAAAGAGAGAAGTCCCATGGGGCGAGCCCAAAGGTCGCAAACAACAGCCGGGACATGACTTCCGATGATGACTTCGCCCTTGAGCCATTCCAAGGGCATGTCAGAGCGATCGAGCATATATTTAGGGCTCGGCTTCTACGAGTCGAAGAGGCAGTACAAGGCGATTGCCCGAGAGGTTCTCGCGAATATACCGCAAGTCCCTCGGGCAGTCAAGTGGTCGGAGGTCACGATCACTTTCGACCAAAAAAAAACCGATTGCCCCGAGAACTGTGTTCGAAAAC
>JAGXJF010005732.1:0-142649 GCA_019208055.1 Stipa capillata | reverse complement strand
CTCGGACTCTTGTAACCTTACCCCGGTCGCCTATATAAGGCCAGGTAGGGGACCTCCGATCGGCAAGCAATCAAGTATCATCTAGGTCATAGGCAATCTCCATTGTTTCATAGCTCAAGCCCCCTCGAGATCGAATCTCTAGGGCTTGCGGCACTCGGGATACAAGCTATACCAGCCACCAAACACAGGACGTAAGGTATTACCTCTCCGTGAGGGCCTGAACCTGTCTGAATCCTGTCTCCCGTGTGCACCCATCCTGATTTGCTGTGCTCACACCGCCCCATAGTTAGTATTGCCGGAATAATACTCCAACACGAAGTCACTGTGCTCCTCCAAGAATTTGCTCCAAGTCGGCTCCGCCTTTTTGCTCCTACCTTGGGAGCACCCCCACCACGGAGACTCATGCACATCATCGTGACATGAGTGTTAGTGTTCGGGTTGAACCTCCAAAACCCTCCACTTGAGAGCTTATTTGTTGTGTAGTTTGGTTAATCACATCACATGTTTTTACAACCATTCATGTCATAGGTTTGTACAGTCTCCGAGCTCCACCTATTTGCTGATGGTTGATTCCACCATGACTTCCTACTTCCAACAGCTCGCACATTCACATTTGCGTCTGCTAGAGTTTTCAACCCTCTTTGTAGCTCCACACACAACTGTAGCTGAGATCTAATTACCTACTATTGATGACACAATTTCCTTCTTCAGGCCAAGATTTGTATCAAGACCTCCTATTAGTTGTGTCACCTTTAAGATTTTTGAGCAATCTTTATCCACCTTTGTCCCAGATACTTTTCATGATTGTCTTTGCAAGTAACTCAGTTAACTCCACATCGAAGTGATACCTCACAACCACGGAGTTCAAGCAACCTCAGAGATATTAGAATCTTCTTCAAGTCAGGAATATAACCAACTCCCATTAGTGTGTGACATGTTCCATTATATATCTCTAGTGTAATAATTCTCACCTCAGTGATTGCATACCCCTTGCAATCCGCTAAGTGAACAGTTCCATGTGTCGGGCCTAGTGACCGTTCATAAAAAATCTCCCTTGCCAAACATATATGGAAGCAATTGCCTGAATCCAATATCCTTCCATGAGAAGTATATGGTTGACTGACGATAAGTATGTCTGAATTATTTTTTACTACCGCCATTGAGCATGCACTCTTCATCTACTTCAAACTTGGACAATCTTTTATCACATGACCTTCCTCGTCACATAGATTTTACAGTCTTTTATCACATGACCTTCCTCGCCACATAAATAGCATACACGTATGTCCTTGTTCTTGTCTTTCTTCTTCTAGTGACTTTTGCTTTTACTTGCAATACCTATGGCAGTCGACGCTTGATTACCTGAGGATGTAGATTCCAATGTTTTCAAGGACTCCATTTCCAATAGATATGCAACCATCTAATTAAAATTGAGAGTGTTTTTCTCGATAAGAATATTCATCACCAATTGCTCCATGCTGGTGGAGGGATGAAGCCAATAACACGACCTTGTGGTTCTCCTCGATTTTCTCATCCACACTAATTAGCTGTGTGACAAGCTTGTTGAAGATATTGAGATGGTCGACGAACTGTGCGCCTTCCTCCATGCGTAGCCTGAACGATTACCGCTTCAACACCCACCAGTTTGTTAGTGGTTTTGCCATGTATAATTCATCTAGGTCACTTCATAATTTCTTTGGCGAATTTTCCTTGATCACCAAGTACTTTACCTTGTTGCAGAGGACATGGACGAATTATGCTGAAAGCCTTTCGCTCCATCACCTTCGAGTCTTCATCGGACGTCCCAACTAGTTTGTCCCCTTCAAGAGTGTTGATTAGCCCTTGTTGGGCAAGAAAATCCTTCACCACACATTACCACACGCTGAAATTTCCACCACCATCAAATTTCTCTATTTGATTCCACATTATTGACATCGCTCTTGATTACGTGTCACCGGACGCCTTGCTGACCTTCTAAAAAATCTGATTAATCTGGCTTTGGCTCTAATACCGCTTGTTAGACTCTGATACCCCTTGTTATGTGTAGCAACACACAGATTCAATCAGGATTTGCGAGATACAACACGATCATGCACGACATCAAGACCGAAATAGACAAACGCTATAGAGAGTACCCAAATAATGATGACAAACAATCACGACAAAATAGAAAAGATTTGACAAAGCCAACCACGAATTCTTTAAGCAGGACCTCAAACGAGATTGTCACTCTCTCACGACCCTCTCAGACCTTTTAGGACCCTTGGATCATTGCCTTATACAAGAATCTAGTGCTAAAGAAACATGGCCTCTAATCTCTTGCTTGCACCTTGTTCTTGGATTGCTCGATTGCTTGGGTTTTTTTCCTATGGTCACCCCTTCATGGGTTTATATAGGTTTCCACATAGCCTCCTCCAAAGCAAGGAGGTCTTCGAATCCTAGTAGGTTTCCTTTAGGATATCCTTATAGTACACATCTTCGAATCCTAATAATTTTGATATGAGTCACGCCAGATTCAATAGCTAGGTCGCTTGTTTGTTTTGTGGTAAGAGAAGGAACTAGATTGCCTTTTCTCTTGGGGAGGGGGGAGAACTAGATTGCCAAAAAGCAATAATGCAATTCCCTTACTCATAGGCCTAGTTTGGATGGTGGTACTCGCAAGATCCTAGTTTTCCTTACTCTTAGGCCCAACTTGGATGCCGCTGCAAATCTTCGCGAAATCAGAGATATGCCATTATGAACCCATGCAAAACAAAGATAACCCTCTTCTTCCTTACTTCCACACTTCCAAACCTCCCCTTCCCCCTTCTTCCCACAATAGGACTAAATGACTATAGGGCACACTGGAGGGTAAAGATGTCCTTGTAAGTCCAAAACTCCACCAAACAGTCCGAAAACTCCACCAAACAGTCATGCTTGCAAGTACGTCCAGGATCCTTTGTTGTGCAGGAACCTGGAGGTTGAGGCCTAGATCCACTAAACACAGTAGAACCAAGGAGAAGCAGACCAAGTCCTCGTGACCGAGCATCACATATTTGTAAAAAGAACTACTGAGCTCAATGACATGCTTCCCCAGGTGGTATCAATTGTGATGAGGACCAACCGTCTAGGTGAGGGACTGATCTGTTATTGCAGCCTGATCTTTCATGGTACTTAACGAAACAACGACTAACAGTAGCAACAACAACAATTGTAGAAGAAATAGACATAGAAGAAGAAGCGAGACAAGAAACGAACTTGCACATAAATTGATCCAAGACCAATCTCGTGCATAGCACTATGGTCGTACCGCCACGGCCACCCCAAAAACAAGTGGTATGCATCCATTGACACAACATCACATATCAGCATATCAATATAGTCAACAACCAAAAATTTGACACACACCTTATGAGTAACCTTTAGCTTCCTAATGTGATAAATCCACTCAACAAAATGGGTTGAGGATGTTTCCAAGTAGGCAATCCCAAAGCTTCCACCAACACCTCGCTGACCGCGTTGGTGTAGCTTGCACTGTCAATGTTCAGCTTGCAATTGATGTTGTTAATCTTGCACTCGGACTGGAAATATTCCAATGCTGCCCCTTGTCTTCAATTCTATCTTCTTTCAATCGTTGCACTATAAAAGCTGGGTATGAATCAACAGCATCATCACTCATCATATTATCTGGATCATCAAATTTCTTACTAGAATTGTTGACAATTTCCTCATCATGACTGGGTTATGCATAGCCATCTTTTTTTAGCATCACTCTTTTCTCATTAGGGCAATTGCACATCATATGCCTCCTACCTCCACACTTGTAGCATTCTATGTCACTAGTAGTACGCGCTGTAGAGTGCGCACTAGAATCAACTCTCTTCGCACCTGATTTTTTGGCTTCTTTTTGTGTAGAACCGTTCGATCGATTTGACGCCACCATCTTAGAGCTAGTGCCGGCATCATCAAAACTTCTGTTGTGGGCGTTGCCATGTGTTGGAAGTGGTACCCTAAACACCATTAGCTTGATGTCGCTTGACCTGCTGTTTTGCATGCTCAGCTTGGTCCACAAGGTTTTGTATGTTGTAGTAGTTCATCATCTCCATGTGATTCTACACCTCGATGTTTAGGTCATGAAAGAAATGTGGTATTGTCGCTTCTTCGTCTTCTTGTGTCCTTGTACAGATCATAAGTAGCTACATCTCCTTATAATATTCACCAACACCCAGATTAATTTGAGAGAGGCGCTGCAATTTATTGTACAAGTTTATTTTGTAATGCTTAGGAACAAAGTGTCACCTCATAAGCTTCTTCATCTGTCTCCTTGTCATCAACCGATGTCTGATGCGACAGATTTGATTCCACCAAATTAGCGTGTAGCAGCAAGCTACAACTTCTTCTCCTCGGTGTAGTGATGTACGTCAAAAATTTGATCGATGCACATCTCCCATTGTAAGTAATCTTCTGGCTCGCACTCGCTAGAGAATAGAGGAATTGTGATCTTCACATGTCCGATGTTGTTGTCATAGCTAGGAACACATACATCTTGACTTGCATGGTTGCGCTCAAACTCGCCGTCATGGGTGGTAGCTTCTCAACAGCTTCTCAGTGGAGGTCGTAGAGTTATATCGTCGTGTGTACCACACCGCTGATCAGCGTTGTCGTCCAGGTTGTCATCTTCAAAGTGTGATCACGTCGCCAGATGGTGATCACGAACATCAGCACATCCGTCTCATTGCAGTAGCGTATAACATAGGGGATAGGTTGTGGTGGTGGTGGAGCTTCTAGTACCGGTGCATTGTTGATGAGGTCCACCAATGCATCGAACCAGGTGACCAGATCATCCATCCTTCTCCCTAGCTTCACCTCCAGCATGTCATGACATTGCTTGACATAGTTGCACGTGAGCTCGAAGCCACCACGCATGTTCTGATGAAGATTAGCAGCATACACGGGTTGTACGACTTCCTCTGGAACAATAACCCCATGTTTGTCTCTGTTGACGGAGCCTAACATTTGGATCAACACAATACTATGAGCAACACATCTGATACCACTTGATGAGGACCGACTCTCGAGGTGAAGATCGATCTGATGTTGTGGGTTGATCTTTCACGTTACTTAATGAAACAACGACGAACAACAGTAGTAGTAGTCGCGGAAGAAATAGGCATAGAAGAAGAAGCCTTCGAATCAAGCGAGATACAAGAAACCAAAGGAATAAACTTGCACATAAATTGATTCGAGACCAATCTCGTGCACAACAATGAAAACTCCCTATTAGGGATCGTAAGAACTCATCTTTGGTGCTTCTCGACTCAAGGCATTTCCTATTTTTATTAACTCGATATATCAACTTAATCGAATCATTGCAAGTTGACCAGTAGAGTTTGCTCCCTCGTGGGTGGTTTCCTCATATGAGGTCTCCTCTTCCACCTCACTTCTAGATCTCCCGCCTCCCACCTCTCCGACCTCTCTCCCTCCCTTCTCTGGCGGCTACGGAAGCCAAGGAGCAGAGGGAGGAAAGCCCGGCTCCTTAGCTCCTATGTATATTAAGTCCTTGCTACCGGAGTTGGCGTCACCAGCCCCCAATAAAACCATGCCCAGATCTCATTGTTCCTCATGACAATGATGAGCTACTGAAGAGGATCAAGGTAGCAAATAGCAGATCTATCCAGGGTCTCATTTTCCCTAGATCTGAACCCTTTCCCCTCTATTTCTTCGCTTTCTTTGGGTTTTGATCTTGCTTCCTATGTTCTTCTTCCTTGCTGGTGATGTTTCTCATCATCTTTGGCTGGCACCTTTGCTCTTTAGTCTTGGTCACCTGGTAGCTGAGCAGGTTAGGTTGGGGGTTTCACATGCACTTCTCTTTTTCTCATGGTGTTTCCCTTCTTTTGTGCTAGCTACTTGCTCTTTGTTCTCCTTGTTCATTGACACAGGCCTGATCTTCGACGATTTGCACCTGGCATGTCAACTCAGGACCATTTCAACCTCTAGTTCGGAGGCCCACTTCGTGGTTCTCGGTCCCGGGGGCTACGTGGAGAGTCTGATGCCTTTGCTCTGGCTTCTTCTCGATGGTCACCACTCATGTCAGAAACATTTTCCTTTCCATTGTCACAGCAGTTTCTACGGCATCTCAGTTAGCGATGGGCGACTCCACCTCTAGATCCACCAGTTTTGGATCATACGGAGGCCTTTTTCCTGTCATCGAGGCCGTTTCCTTGTGGCGGCCGATCAGAGCAGCTTGTCACCGAAGGCATGCTCGTCGATCAGGAGCGGTGGACGTGGACGGACACGTGCAAGCTCTCAGCGACGACAGGGCACCTGTGTGTGCGCGGCTTGCTATCTCTGCCACGTGTCTTTGGAGGGCATGGTTATCTTTTTCTTTTTCTTTTTTGCTCTCGGTTCTTTTGAAACTTGAAATATATGCATGGGACCTGCTAGTCTCACTTGAAGTAGTATGAAGCAGGACCCAGTTCGAAGAAAAGAAAGATAAATCAACTCTGGCCGTACATAGGCGTTAGCCCTGCTTTTATAAGGAATGTCTATTTATCAGTTGCCTGAAATTCTTTCACATCTCAGTCACTTTTTAGACATTTGAATCAATATCCAACCATCTCATCTATGCCTCACTCCATGTAATATATAAACTAAAAATTGCACTAAGTTTTTACTAAAATTGTATACTTTTAAATACTGCAATTTTAGGCTAAGTGGTGTGTAATTTTAGGTGACTGAAAATTACACTAAGTTTTCACCAGAGTTGTATACTTTTAATACTGCAATTTTAGGCTAAACGATGTGCAACTTTAGATAACTGAGATTTATAAAATTTTCAGACAACTGAAAATTAGACAACACAGCTTTTATATGGCACGCATAGCTCTAGATAGCCTATGGACGACTCAACCTGGACCCTAATTTGAATCGAACACGTCTTAGACAGTGCTCCTAATTCCCAACTCCGACTCAGTCTAATAGCCATCACGTTTTATTCTTCACGTGTCTTTATGATTGGACTGTATTAGGAAATAAAACAACCGAACACTACTAGTATATCTCATGCACAAAACTACTACTTAGACTCCTCCTAGTATATCTCATGCACAAAACTACTCCCTAATAATTAGGACACCATGCAGGTTTAGAACACTACTAATCCTCATCCCATGCAAACCGGTATTGTACCGATTAATATCAAAGTGGAGGAGTTCTAAATTTTGGCTTGATTTCCTCCAGCTTGGGATCAGTTGAGGGAATACGAATCATTATTGTTCCAATCAACAGACTCATCTTCCTTTGCCTTGCCCCTCACGTAGCTTCCTCATCTTCCTTTGCCTTGCCCCTCATCTGTTCCCTATCTCCAACTTATACAACAGCAGCACCAAGCATCCCTTGATCATGCAAAATTGAGGTTTAGTACAAACTTGCAAAGGAACGATAACAAATGTACCGCGGTGACGCGGTCCACATCAGACTAGGCCTTGGGGACGTCCAATCAATCACGGGGTTTAATGGCCAGATGCCCGATCGAGCTACAGAGCAGACATATCTAGACGTTGTCCACCGTCAGTCAGAGCTACGATGTGGGACGACCAAATCAGAGCAGGTATCCCGTCCTTGGGCATGCACTGCATGATGAAAACAAAAGAGCTATATACACCGCAGGTACCACAACTTGCGCGCTAGGTGCAAATTAGTCCTAGAACTTGTAAAATGGGGAGCCGCCGTCCCAAAACTTGCTCAGCGGTGAGATTTTGGTTGACAGGGGCTGTGGTGACGACGCGTGTCTGCCACGGTGGCACTGCGGCACTGCAGGTCCAACGTTCTCGCGTCGGACTAGGGGCGAGCGACGCGAGCTCTGGCGTCGCACTGGGGGGGGGGAGCGACGCGAGCTCACACCAAAATTCTAACATATACGTGTCATTTCTCGATTTTTTAAAATCATGTATAAGTTCCAAAAAAATCTAAAAAAATTCATACCGGTTTATAATGGAATAAAGTATATACACGTAAATTTTCGTAAAATAATATGGATTTTTGTGTAAAAAATTAACTGTGCTACAGTGTATGCGTCGCACTGTAGCAGTGCGATGCATCTGTGATACAGTGTATGCGTCGCGCTGCTACAGTGTGACACATACACTGTAGCGCAGTTTAGTTTTTTCCCGTTCGAATTTGTTTTTTTTACACAGGTCACAAAAATCCATATTATTTTACGAAAATTTACGTGTGCATACTTCATTCCATTATAAACCGGTATGAATTTTTTTAGATTTTTTTGAAATATATACATGATTTTAAAAAATCGTTAGAATTTCGGTGTGAGCTCGCGTCGCTCCCCCCCAGTGCGACGCCAGAGCTCGCGTCGCTGCAGTGCCGCAGTGCCACCGTGGCAGACACGCGTCGTCAGCACAGCCCCTGTCAACCAAAATCTCACCGCTGAGCAAGTTTTGGGATGGCGGCTCCCCGTTTTACAAGTTCTGGGACTAATCTGCACCTAGCGCGCAAGTTGTGGTACCTGCGGTGTATATAGCTCAAAACAAAATAGTTCCGAGTCCGAGCACAACGGGAAAAAGGTTGAGATGTGGCACTTGCAGACATTGGAGAGTGTGATACATAGCAGCATAGGAGGAGAACGATCGAGTACCCTGTGGGGGTTCACGGAGGTGAACCTAGGAGGAGGCCAGAGTCCGGGGATGTCCGACGGGCATGTAGGAGACGGCAAGGCACTGTAGCGCGGGTTCCTCCACGCCGGATCGGTGCCAACGAGAAATTGCTCAGCGTGGATGGAACCAACATTGTCGGTCGTGCTCCCCACCTCTCTGCGCTCATCACGACGGCCTCATAATTCGATGCCATCTTCTCCTCCCCGATTTCTCATATCTAACTCTAGACTATGTCTTTATTATATGATTTGTTACCTTCTAATTGTGTTTAGTATGAGGATTCCCTAGAGTTAACCCCAACTCCACCGTGCGGATTTTATCTCATCTCAACCGTTCTTTTATTTTAACAATCTAGATTGAACCACGGATCTCATGCCAGTATTAATTTGTCAACTAACATGCAAGTTAAAAAAAATATCAACAAATATGCTCCAAGTTCTCAGCCAGGTGCCTGGTGGTCGTTGATCACAACCTCGTCCTCCCCATGGGTGCATACGCTGGCATGATAACGTCCTCCTCAACTGCATTCAGCACACACGATCGGCACGATGACGTGCTTCTTCGTCAAGGACGCTGACATGTGTTGAGCCAGCCGGTGATACAGGGCCAGCTATGTCGACGCCGACGGCTCTCCTGGCGGAGCCCAAGGCATATGCTCCCAAAACCACACCCCTTCTTCTTCCCAACCCTTGACGTTCTACTTCTACCCCACTGCCCAGGATACAATCTTGGTTGCAAAGATCCAATTCAAAGCAAAACCAAATCCATTATCTATAGTTTGATTGGGAGACAGTGCAACAAGCTAGCTCATCCTCAGTGCAAAGCCGAGAATCGTCGGCATCATCTCATTTCAGCAGACGACAGAGAAGTTGAGCACGAGGATGAGCATCCCGCTGTCTAGCCTAATGTCGACGATGGCAGCACGGATAGCCCTCTTCCTGCATCAGCAGCAGTAGGTACCAATACCACCTGCCATTTGGTTCTGGTTTGTTGCTTAAGATCTGAATGGGTTTAAGATGTAGTCATAGAATGAAGATGAAGAAGACGATGTCATGGCATAATCTAGCCACAAATGAAAGGTAATGGTTGAGATTTTCTGAAATCCACCAGGTAGAGTTGGAGTTAACTCCAGGGGATCTTCACCCGTTTAGTACCTACTATGAATTCCATTATTAGTATAACCACGTTGCAACGTCACAATAGCACTAACTAGCTAGCTAGGCATCACAATCTGCTCACGCCCACCAAAGGAAGAGATTGAACAAGTTTAGACATTCCATGTTGAGCCACGGTTGGTAAAACTACTAGTCTAAATATCATCTTCATACCATATACCCAACCTCAGCAAGTGAAATACAAATATGAGATCCCTTCACAACCCAAGTGACAAGATAAGTGACAAATGTACCATTCGTTTTGCCCTCTACACTTGCTTTGCGCACTAGGCTCGACTTCCTCCGCCGTTGCCATTAATCTAGATCTACAACTTCACAATCATCTGAAAGTAAGTTAGTTATATGTTTAGAAACGATAATACAAAGGAGCATCAGATGTCATGGATCGAACCTACGCTGCCTGGCTGTGCACGCTACACCCTCAACACCGTGCTTGATAGAGGGTTCCTTCGAAATCTAATTCTTTTAAGGAAAATGCTATTTAAAAGGACACCAACCAATGAGAATATATAATCCATTCTCTCTCGTCACACACTCCTTTTCTCCTCTATCTGCCCTTTTCTTTTCAAGCTCCTGCGATGATAAACGGTGGCGCCACTGCTAACTAATGGGTTTGCTCACCTCCTCCCTAGATGTAAGGGAGGCTGGGGGTGGCGCCCCTAGTTGAGAGTCCGGAGGATGAGGATGGTGTGTGATGGCAGAGGACAGCTCAACACTAGAAAGTATTAAGTTGCAAGGGTGAAAGTGCTATGGAGTGAGGAGAGATGTTGGCTTCTTAAGGGAGATAACGAGGATGCCACTGGCCAAGAGTGTCCAACAAAGACAGAGGGCATATGGATTAGGATGGAAACGAGTAGAGCCGAGCCAACTCGCGACTCGGCTCGTCCTGGCTCGTGAAAAGATGAGCCAAGCCGGGCTTGGCTTGCCAGCAGCCTCTAGCCTAGAAATGGGCTTGACTCGTGTTTGCTCCAGGCTTGAGACGGCTCAGAATGACTCGTGAGCCGAGCCTCCAGAGCTGGCTAAAGCCTCACGCATTTGCACCACACAGCCCAAGCTACTGTAATCAGCACGCACGGACACATCCATAGGCTGAAGCCCTAACCTGCACCACCCCGCACCACGCCGCCATTGTTGTTAACGGGTCTCTCGTCTTCTTCCTCGCCTGGACGTGGTCTGCGACCAAGTCGTGGTCCGTGCCCACCTGCTTCCATCAGACGACGTCCTCTTCTCTAGCGTCCCGCCTCGGCACCGCTCTACTGCTCCTCCTAAGCGGTAGGTATTCCTCTCGATCTGCTGCTCGCTCGCTTTGGAGTTAACGATACGATTGATATCCTGGTGTGCTTGATGGACCTCTCAATTTGTGTTTGACTATCTTGCTTTGTACTTCTGTAGGTTATGGGAAGCTAGCTTAGTTATAGTCCTAATGATGTTCTTGAAGCAATGCGTAGGCATATGCCTATAGATTAGCAAAATTGATGTATTGTGAACTACAACAATAGAGCGGGAATTCTTCTTTGTATTGTGAACTACAAATAGTAGGCATATCCTTCGATATATGCTCGTGAACTACAAACAGTAGGCAAATACCTCACTGCAAGCATGGTCACAATGTTTTCTGATTTGTTATGTTTATCTAAATATTAGATATGTTGGCAATATTTATGTTCAAGTGCAGTTATCTTACTTTTAGAAGAGGAATATGATTCAGTTCAGAGAATCACATCATTGACCTTTATAACTTATACTTTTGTAGTCATGGACCCGAAGCGGCAGCCTAGTGAGGGGTCGCGGGCACTCGCGCATGGAGGAAAGGGAGGCACCGCCGGCTGTCGTGCTGTGCATGCTACGAGGTCAGTGCAACGCGGCTACCTAGACTCGGCATGGTCGCTGCCACCGCATGGGCTTCACCTCTTGAGTCATTGGTGTCTCCTCCACCACGGATGGTATCGTTCATATACATAATTGTTGTATGTGTGGGATTGAACGGTTGTATCGATGAAATTGAATTGTTGTTTTTTGAGTTGTTCTTATTGCTTTATTCAATTTTCAGCTAATGCACGATGAAGATGATGAAAAAAAATTCCTATGATAGGAATGAGAACATGTCCGAGGAAGACATTGGCATGGGAGATGATCCAGAGTTAGAGGGAGCGTATATTGATGTTTCTGATGATGAGAATTCTAGGGATGTTAACTGTTCGATATCTCAAAGAGGAAGGAAACGATAAAGGGGGGGGGGTGAAGGTTGGGTTGACGGTTGTTATTCAAGTTCAATCGAGCAGTAAGCAGACTTTAGATGTTTGGAACTATTTTGAGAAGGTCTCATTGCCATCCACGAAGGAGAAATGTGTGATGATATTGAAGAGGTGCTTGTTCTACAAGAAATTATACTCTTACATACAAGGAGGTTATACTTCCCATCTTGGAAGGCACAAGAAGGCATGCGCGGCATATAAGAACATGATGACAAAGAAGGAAAATCAAGCTCTTTTCAATTTTGCTCCATCAAATACAGGTGATTCTAGAATTCCTGTTGTGTATTCTCCTAGTGAGTATAGTCATGAGCAAACTAGAAAATAACTTGCTAAGATGATTATAGTTCATGAGTATCCATTTAGATGGTAAAGCACACATGGTTCAACATCTTGATGAGGCACTTAAATCTTTCTTATTGGTTTATTGGTAGAAAAATCATAAGAAGTGAATGTCGGAAGGTTTTTTTAATTTGAGAGAGAAATACTCATGAAGAGGCTTAATGGTATAGACAACATAGCTTTAATCACTGATTTATAGACATCCAACCAAACACTTTTCTATATGTGTTTAGTTGCACACTATGTTGATAAAGGTTGGAGTATGCAGTGTTGTGTGCTGAATTTTATTGAGTTAGACCCTCCACATACTGGTCATGTGATAGCTCAAACTGTGTTTGAATCTGTGGCTGCATGAAAGATAGAGGACAAGATCATCTCAATCACTCTAGATAATGCATCCAACAATAATGTAACTGTTTGGGGTTTGAAGGCTAAGCTTGTTGTTAGAGGCCCACGTTGTTTCATTGCAAAATATTTTCATATTCGCTATTGTGCTCATATTATTAATTTTTCAGCTTTCACATATCCCACTTCAAATATCTTTTATCCTCACATTGTTAATGTCAAAATTGCATTGAGAGCTGCTTGTGCTTCTAGTAATGAACATTTGAAGAGTACGTGCACTGCAATGATGGAAAAGTTCAACAAGTATTGGGAGGAAACTAATAATGTCACGGTGATTACGACTATTCTTGACCCAAGGTACATGCTTAAATATATTGCATGGGGTTTAAAGAAGATTTATGAACCAGAGAAGACTATGGCTGAGTATGAGGATGTAAAGAATGAATTAGAGAAGCTATATGAGAAGTACGAGATGGACTATAGACATGACAAGATGGCTTTTCATAAATCTGGTGTATCATCATCATCTTCTACTATAGATATAAGTAGGTCTTTACCCTCAAGCTCAATCGAGTTTTAGTCCTTGATTTCATTTCTTTTGAAGCCATCAAAGAGTGAGCTTCTCATATATCTGGATGATAAGAATGACAGATTGACAAACAAATTTTTTTAATACACGTAGATACCTGGTAGTGTCAAATATGGCAAAGAACTTCTTGACTATACTAGTCACCTCCATGTCTTCATAATCCACTTTTAGACTAGAGGTAGAGTTCCAGATAACTATTGGAATTCTCTACAGTCGGCTATGGTGGATGCATTGGTGTGTCTTTCAGCTGGATTAGAGGTGCCCATAACGACAGAAAAACTGTTATGTCCATCGTATGTTCATCATTAGTGTTACAATTTATTTTATATTATGATTGCTATCTTTTATCTATATCATACATAACTCGATTAATATGAATTTTTAGGAAGAAGATGATGAGGATGATGTCGAGCTAATTTTATTTTTAAAAAGCGTGGTAGAGAGCAACTAGTAGGTGCTACAATGCTACTATTACTAAGTTCACGTATAGAATGTCTAAAATACCAAATGCATATAAGTGATGTATCGTTTTACTTGACATGTAGGATGAATTGGTTACATCCCTTCGATTTGGATTTTGGAAAAATGGAGAATGATTGATAAAAGTAGAGTTTTGTATTGATGGTGGCATGACATGATGTTCTTTTATGCTTTTGGATATTGAATTGTTCATATTGAGAGTTTGAGACTTTACATTTGATACTTGTTGGCATAGACTTGGTGCATGTATGAATGTTAAACTTGAGACTAGAGATTTATTGACATGTTAAATGCATCACTTTTTATGTCTGTGCTTGTGAATTATATAATTGTTTAATATATGCACGTGAATTTTTAATTTTTTTTAGCAAAGGTTATACCTATGCAACAAACCTAAACGAGTATATGAGCGGCTCATGAATATTTTAGCTCGATTTGGTGAGCTTTACGAGTTGAGAAGGAGGCTTAGATTCGGCTCAATGTGTCTTTTAAGCCGAATCGAGTCCAAGCCTCACCTCATCATCTGAATTATACTGTGAGTTTTGAGCTTTCTGTCTATCTTATACAGGAAGAGAAGAGGGATGCGGAGCGGTTGGAGAGCGGCGGCCCTAGCAGGAGAGAAGGTGGATTCTTTCGGCAGAACTTGCGCAGCGAAGAAACGTTGGCGAGGGCCGGTTTGTCTTTCGGCCAGTCTCCAACAAGACCATGAGCATACACAGGTGGGCCATGCCAGGCCTATCTATAATCTGTAATGGGCTGGACCAACAAACCCTTCAACCCACTTGAACAAATCTGTTTTTTCTCTCACCAATTTTACCCGTCCACTCCCAAGTCCCAACTCCATCCACGCAGGCTTCCGCCCGCAGACGCAGACGTCTTCACACAACACGGCCACACGCGAAACAGACCAAACCGAACCAACCGAGGCACAGGCAGGCAAGCCGCAAGCCCCACCCGATCGGCTGATCCCCTTCCTCTGTCATTCTCTCGCTAGTTCGCTCTCGCCTCGTCTCGTCTTCCCTTTACCCACCAGCGTCAGCCAAACCCTAACTTGCCCCCCAAATCTCTCCCGCCTCTCGATCTCGACGCCGCCGCTGTCAAAGCCAAAACCCTACGTCCCTCTCGCCGCCGCCGGTAAGCCCCCCTCGTCTCTTCCCTCTCCCTGATCCCTCTCTGTTTCGATTTGATTTAGGCGCGTGGCGTCTGGTCCCGCGGTTTGATCTGCGGATGCGGTGGAATGCGACCGCTCGGGTTTGATATGCGGGTGCTGAATTTGGAGGGACGTGGGCGGTGTGGCGCCAGGGGATCGCGCGATTCGGTGGGTGACGTTGCAATCCTAGCAGTGAGGGCTAGGATGTTATGTGGGTGCCTGGGCCTTGAGTGACGCCTCACGCCGATAAATTTTATGAATTTCGGATGGGGGTGGAGTGGCGTGCTCGGATTCCAGGGGGTGCTCTCCATTTTCGCCATATTTTGGGTGAAACCATGGGGCTGTTGTACCTGGTGTGTTTCAAGAGGAGGAAATGTTCCTGTTATTTTTTTGCTGGCTGATGATTAAGTGTTAGATTTTAGAGGGCCGTGGGGGATGAGAAAAGCTGTTTTTAAGGCTACTAGTGCAAAAAGCTCACATGGTGAAACTTACTGTCATGGTGAGTGCAAGGTTCTAATTCTGATTTGAGAACCCGACAAAAAGGAGCAAAGACAAATATGCTATGAGCTAATCATACGTGAAGAGGGTTTTGGATTCTGTAAATCTTGTGGAACGTACCTTGTGTGCTAGCGTTGCTGTTGTGCATGGATGGTTGTATTTTATTAGTTGGTTATGAGAATTAAACATGCACAATTTAATGTAGCTAGTATATGAATTTATGAGAAAAAAGTTGTCGATAGACAGAGATTGATGGTTAAATGGAAATGGTGCCAAAATTTATCTGATCTAGTTGCTTTTGAGCAAGGGAAATATGCTGTAGTTGTCATGTAACGAGCTACTTAGCATTCATATGGTTATCAGCTTATCAGACCTCTTAATTGCTGTTACATAGCTGTAATATAAATTGTGGTGAATTAATATTTTTTATGTAATGGGCGCTTGAGCTGTCCTCGCTGTTTGGCGTTTGCAGACTTGGTTATACATACACATTTCTATACTTTACATTTTGTTTAGCCTTGCTGTTTGGTGTTTGCAGACTTGGTTATACATACACATTTCTATACTTTACATTTTGTTTAGTTTATAGTTTTTAATTAGCAGTAACTTATGTCCTCAATCGATGATTAAAACTGCCATATTTGCAAAGAACGTTAGTACTCTCTCACTCCATTGTGTGTAAGCTATAAATTTATGTGTTCTCTATTCTTGTGGATAGAAATGGAAAAAGGCTGCATTAGATATGCCAAAAATGAAAAATAAACAGCAATATTAAGGAACTAATACAACTGTACATATCTTTCACTGAAATGAAAGGTATTCTCTATTCTTGAGAGCCTTTGCCCCCCTTTTAGCTTCATACACTATAATCTTTTAAACCTTTTGTATGAATAAAGGTTTCCTTGGATGGGTATATGTCATGATTTTAAAATCTCTACATATGTTTTTCCTGGAGTGATAATTATCTGATCGAAAACTTGACCGCAGGTAAACAACAGCGTGATCATTTGTTCAAAATGCCGTCTGCATCCAAATCCAAGGCAAAAGACAGGGCAGCTGCTTTTAAAGCAGCAAAAGAGCATCCTAAGGTTGCTGTGAAGCCAATAGGGAATGGTACAGTTGCAAGTACTTGTAACAATTTCTCTGGAAAATCTCATCTTCTGGAACCATCATCCTCTTTGCTGGGTAGCCAGAGTAATGAAAAATTAAGGAATACAGATGAAATAGATGAGCATTCTCGTAGCTCCCATGGTACAGGGGACTTTGATTGTGCCTCGAACAATGGTAGTTGTTCTGGTGAGTCAGAAGATACGAAAGAAAAATCAACCAGTACTGCACCTCGAGTGGACTCTGTTCCTGGATGCGATCTTGATAAACGTGAGAAGATCAGACAAAAGAATGAGAAGAAGCATCAAAGGCAGAAGGAGAGGCGCGCCCAGGAATTACATGAACGTTGCAAGGGATACCTAATGTCCAGAAAACTGGAGACACTTGCTCAGAAGCTTGTTGCAATGGGTTTCTCAGCAGATCAGGCAACCATGGCCCTTATACATAATGAGGGTTGTCTTGAGGAGTCTGTTGCCTGGCTCTGCAACTTTGATGGCACTGAGGAAACGAAGCAGCAAGTTGCAGCAGATCAACAGTCTGGAGCTAATTTGAAGATTGATATAGCTGATGAGCTTGCAAAGATTGTGATCCTGGAGGCGAAATTTAAGTGTACAAAGCAAGAGGTCGAAAGGGCTGTTGTTTCTTGTGAGGGTGATCTTGAAAAGGCTGAGGAGGTCTTGAAGACACAGAAGCAAGAATCAGCAACAACCGCATCTAAGCCTGAAGGGTCTGGTGATTCAAGTGGCTTGGCTAATAAGCAGCAGGTCCTGCTTGCGCAGAACCCAGCAAGGCATCAAACCAATGGATTTTCTTCAATAGGGGCTCAGCAAATGAGGAGAGATGAGAAGGACTTAAACTACAAGCTTTTGTTAAATGGGAATGGTCCAAAGGAACCTGCAGTTCAAGGTTTTCAACCATTGGCTACACCAATTAAGCCAGAGATGGTCCGGCAACCATTTTTCCAACCTGAGAAGAGGCGGGTTAATGCCAATTCAGTTCCATCAGTTCCTTATGTGACATCATCCCCTTTGCCCGTTGCAGTGTCTCAAATGAAGTCAGAAACACGGCATTTGGCAGCAGGCAATGAGATGAAAAATGCAATGCATAACGGAAGCTTGCGAGAGTCAGTAATTGTAATGCAGCGTCCTCAGTCTGCAGCTGCCAAGCAAAGCCTACCATTGACAAGCCATAGTATGTTTGCATCTGAACCATCTTCAAGGGAATGGTACCTCAATGGTGCATCAGGCGGGGATATGATGTTGAATGGTGGTTTAGGGCATGGGCTACGAAATATGAGTTTGGATGGCGTTAATTCTGCCAAGCAGTTCATGCATGCAAACCATCAACGAAGTTATGTTTCCAATCCCATAGAGCTGGCTGCTAATGGTTGGGATGGTACATGGGGTTCTGGAGGTACGTCATCTTCCCAGGCTGTGGCGTCGTCGCTTGGGATGTTCAGAGGAGGATGGAGCTCGTCCGAGTCCTCATCAACTTTATCTCATGCTGATTGGAGAACCAATGGGCCAGCACCTTGTGACTACACCTCGATAGACTGGAGCCTTGACACAACATTGTTAAACCCCACAGCAAAGAGCGAATGGCTGTCTGACACATGGTCAACCATGCTCATGGGTGGCAGATCCACAAGGCCTTCTGGGAACCTTAGTGGTGCAGGCATCAATGGGTTGCATGACAGCAATCTTCCAATGGATCCTGCTCCATCACCCCGACCGTATGAGTGGCCTTCTTTCTGCAGGGGAGGATCTTCCTAATTTCCCCTACCCTGTAGGTAAGAAGCCATTGAATAAAAAAAGAGTAAAAGTGTCATTTATTTCTGTTCTTGATTTTGTCTCAATTGCAGTTGGTTGAAAAGTTTTACTTCTTCTGTATTAAACTGTGCTTGTGTATCTTTGACTGTTGGCCGAGATAAGTCATCTTTCTATGAAATCGCTGTGCATGAAAAATGAAGAAAGAAATTGAAGGTATCTTGGCTGAAATGGATGGTTGTCCCCCTATTTCTCTAACAAATAGCTCATTTCTTGCCCATAGATTGGTTCATCCAATCCATGTTTTCTTCTGAATGCAAATATAGTTTCTTAATGAGGCCATTCTAGTGAAGTACTTCCCTTTTTTCATTTACCATAATGTATTCTCTGACATTTGGATATGTATCTTCTCTATCTTCCAGAAAATAGGATATCTGGTCCTGTACTAGTTTTTTTTTACAAGTGCCCTGTACTAATGTTATGAACTGTAACTTGAGTTTTGTGCACTTGTGTTGCTTTTGTATATGACTTACAATGATAGAGGCCTATTGTGATTGCAGACCATTTGGACTGTGAATACCCTACAACATATCCTCATCATTCTAGAATTCCAGTGTGAACTTCAAGCATGTTTGATTTAATTAGCATATTTACCAATCTTCACATCTTATGTGACCTTCAAGCATGTTTGATTTAATTTAATTAGTATACCTGACCAATCTTCCTATTGAAGGTGGTGGTGTTTTTGTAACTTCTATCTTGGCTTTATAAATGAAGTGGTGCTTGGCATGCCCACTATTTTTTCTTCTTGGGTTGTTTATGATCTTGTTTATGCATATGAATGCTGTAACTGTCATGCCTTTTCTTTTTTTGCTGTTACATACTTGCATTGGTTTGATGCCCAAGTAAAATGTTCAAGATGAGCAGCCCTTCCGAATTAGTTGCACGGTCCCAAGTGGATGTAGACACCGAGTTTTTATGGAATGCCAACTGTTTGTACAAATATGTGATCACTTGATAATCGCTCAATACACTGTTATGCTTTCGTTGTTGAGGCATGGGGTTATCTGGCTATTTACTTATTTGGCTGGCTGGCATTTCCATTAGTAATGGATATTAGATAACCAATCATTCAGGGTTCGCAGGGGCTTCAAATGTGATCTGTTTCTTCCTTGGAGGCTCACATCGGAAATTATTCTTGGCATACTGATATTACTCCTCGTACTTGTTTTCGAGTGCTTGAGATAAAACTTTCAGTATCGCAACTTCGCTATAATGCCCGCTGAACTTGCTGAATGACTACAGGGTGTCTCGGTTGTCTGGTCAAATGCCTAATTTAGTGACAAGGGAATATGGTAAAAATATGGCGGGGTTCCGACGAAAAGTCCGCGATTCTAGGTAGAAAAATCCCCTAGCCAAACATTCTGTTCGTTCTGCCAAATTTCTGCAGCAGCCAAAGTCAGATGACATCGGCGCATTTTTTTATGTCAACTTGACAAGGAGACTCTCCGGCCCGGATGCTCAATTTGATGATCCATTGCTGCTGGTACATGTGCACGGATGACTATGAGCTTATAGCCTACGGCTCGTAGTAGTAGCATATTCGTTGAGGTTTGATCATGCCCCCCAGGACGTCGGCATGGCAGGCACGCCACGCACGATTGCGGCGCCGTGGGGCGCATCTTTTCACATCTTGCTTCGACCAGCGTCGATTCGTACATAGTACCTTTTCACGTCTTGCTTCGACCAGCATCGATTCGTACATGGTACCTGGACTGGAAATGGACATGCCAGTACTAAATATTCCGACGCTGCAGAGCATGTTGCCTGAACAGATTAGCGTATCTCTCACGATCCACCGTTATTAAAACTATGCCAATTAGAATGTTAGATGATGTGAAGAAAGAAAAAGAGATATTTTTTTGAAAACGTGGTTTTTTACCAAGTCATTAGTAATAAGTAAATACTTTATTAGAAAGTTGTTTTGTCAGATGGGTCTACTCTCTCACACCAACATATATCTTTCCTAGGTTTTAGCAGTGGCAGAGGACAAAGTAAGATTTTGGTGTGGCGGGGTTGATAGCATGAAGACAATAAGGATCTGTTTGGTTGGGCTGTGGCTATTGATAAAGCTGTTGTTGGTTGGCTGTCTGAAAAAACTACTGTGACTGTGAAAAAGTGAACATATGTCTTTTGGTTGATCTAAACCATCTACAACATTTTGAAAAAATGAGCACTGAAGTTTCAGCACATTGCAAAATGCTAAGCATTGTGGCTAAGGGAAGGCAACTTTTCTAAATAACTGAATTTACACTGCAAAGTCCACGGCCACCGCTGGTAAAAGTTGCTGGCCGTTTGGTTGGGAACCAAACAGGGCCTAAATATAATGCAAAATCATAGTAGTCTACACTAATAAAGTATATGATCATAAAGAATAGCGTAACTCTTCAAATCTGCGGTCCATTTAGAGCTCAAACAATTTTTCATAAAACAAATTAGTAAATGCCATCTTAAATTATTAGTTTGTTGTTGTCCTTGCTAGTCTTTCCCTGAGGGGCTATATCCTACTGTGCTACCTAATGCAGATGCAATTCCAGCTAGGACCACCCCTTGGCTGCACTAACCGAGCGATCATGCGCCTTCCGGCCGCTTGGCGCCTATCTGCTGCTGTGTGTGTGCCTGCCTGCGGCGCCATGTCGTTCTGGTGCTTGCCGCACACCACTGCCCATCAGTTTGCCCAGGTCCTGCCGCCTCGCTGCGTGCACGAAACCTAGAGGATTTGATGGCTTTGATCAATCGATCGGTCGCCGCATGGCTGTTGTTCTCTGTTGGTGCGAAACTGCAAGAAATTGGTCTACCGTGTCCTGTAGGCTTACCCCTTCACCTCGTCAACTAAAACACAAAAGCCCATATGGCCCAATGCCCCTTCAATCTTATATCTTCTTCCACAAACAGGGACAAACAGCAAGGAGCTCTGGCTTCTCTAGTGGCGTCGCCACTAGACATTCTAAAGAAAAAGAAGGTGGGGGTAGGTTATTCATGGCCAAATTTAGGTATGGTGAGCGCCACTGCTCGCCACATGGGCTCCTCCGCCCCTGGTTTTAGTAACAATGTTTTTTAAGATTTATCTTTGACTAAGAATTTGTTCAACAATATGTGTCTTAAATTTAATATTGTTGGATCTGTATTAAAATACACTTTTCAATGGTATCAATTTTGTATAAGACAATTCATATATATTGAAAAATATGTGCGTTTTATATTTCAAAACGGAGAAAGCATTAAGTTTGACAAGTATAATAACAAACTGTCGAAAATGCTCTTATTCAAGCTCAATCGGTGTATTCATCCGAGAATTGGCCTAGAGTTCACGATCCTGTCGTTGAATTGGAGTACTCGTAAGTCCTAATCTCCCATCCGTTGCTCGGACACGTTGTGCAAACCACGAGACGAGCGTGCTTAGCGTGCGGTTGATTTTTCCTAACACGAGTTAAACGATACGGTCGGACATATGCCTTCTTCTCAACGATGTACTTCCGCGGATCCATTTTTACCAAGTGGACTACATGATTGAGTCTTTCTTTTCGAGATGAAGAGTCCAGCGAAACCTAGCTATGGGTAGGAGCAAACATAAAGGGCGCACATACAAAAGTACCTCATGATTCTGTTTCTTTCAGAAAACAAAATCAAGAGCTGGGGTATATTTGCGCCGCATTTGGACACGGATGCTCCACGCCTCCACTGGAATCTATGAGGCTACCAATAGGCGTATCAGAAATCAACGGACAACGCGTGAGACTTAGAAAATTTTATTTTCTTTAAAAAAGCATTTCACCTTGCACAAGGGCATGATGTCACTGGTTTCTCTCTCGTGCTCGGAGTCGAGAGGAGCGCTCATGTAAAACATGTGCTTAGTTCGATGTTAATTTTTGCCATGCCATAGTTTAAGGTATATTTGCTTTGTGTCCAATATATCCAACCATCCTTTTTTGGCCGTCTCCAAAAAATATATTAGCTTTTATGTACGTAGCAGCCAATTTTTTGGGCACGAACCTTTTCTTTTTTTGAAATCGGACTTTTTTGTGGCGTGAACATGCATCTTTGCCTACGTCCAATGCATCTTTTGCTAACCTTGGCTAAAACATAGCAATCAAAACCTTGCCTAAAATTTTCGTATGGCCAAATTTTGGTGTTACCAACCAAAAGGAACACCCTTAGTGTGCCAAATTTTTTGGCTTTCATTTGGTTTGGTCCCAAAAGTTGACATGCCCGTGGAACTTGTAGGCTTGCCGATGTTGGCAGGGCAAAATTTTGCAGCAGATCCATGGATTGCTTGTATCACCTTGGCTTGGCACACTGATAGGCATGGGTTAAGCTGGTTAGATGAGGCAGGCTGACGATGCAAGTATGCGTGTTGTTTGGTTGGTTCCATAAGTTATGCAACTAAAAATTATGCTATGATTAAAAAGAATATTAGACTTTGTAAAGTATCTTTCCACCTTGATAATATACACATATATATTAATCTATTATAAAAAATAATTAACTAATTACATACTTAGTACAGACTCTAAAATTTTATCACGGAGAAGCCACAAGCCAGGTCCAAAGAAACTCAAGGTTTGAGCTGGCTCGGTTCGCAACCAATCATGCCTAAGTTCTCCGTAGGCCCGCCGTAGCACTAATTTCAGCTTATAGGAAACTAAAACGGGTGAGTTTAGCCTTGTAGAACTTGATTGGAAGCGTTGGATCTCATCAAACGGTTAAAAAAATGAGATGCCCAGTGTGCCGCGCGTGCTTCTATAACTTGACTTGCATAGTGCATACGTCGAAGGATTGGCGCATGTCGCTCTCATTCCGAAACCATATGACAAAACATCCGAACGCTAGTAGATATTAGGGAACCGAACGCGCCTAAAACATCCGCGTCGTGGCACGCCGACCAGGCGACCACCACGGTGCCGCACACACCCACGTATACTTACGTACCCCGACTGATCGGCAGCCCCGGCCCCACTCTGTAATCGCAGCTAGTGTGGCCGGCGCGCGCCCGCCCGGTCGAGCGCGTGACGCCCTGGCCCATCCGTGGCCGCCCGAAGTGGCACGGCACGACGACCCCCGACCGACGACCGTGAGCGTATCATGACACGTACGCGCGCACCCGCGCCGGCCGCGGCCTCGACCGCGACGTGCACCGCCGCCCACGCGCAGCCTGCACGGCACGACGGCCGAGGTTGCCGCGTCGCGCCCGCTGACCTCTGTCAACCGCCAAGCCTGCGCGGTGCAGGTACGATAACGTGTGTTGTGCGGAGCCGGCCCCCTGCCTTGGAGTGCATGCACCTCTAGCTTCCCGGCCAGCTTCTTGTAATTCGTCGATGGGCGTCATGCACGCACGTACGCATCGTTTGACGGTTGATGCACATGCAGCTCGGGATCTGCCACGTTTGGGATATGTTGCTTTCCGTTTTGTGCTCCGATAGATCGATCGATGAGCCGCGCCTGGTTTCTGTCCTACATAGCGTCCCTGTCCATGCTCAAAGGCGAGTAGCGATAGCGAGTTACGGCTTACGGCATGAAATGGCACCATCGATCATGTGTTTCAACTAAGCATTCTGAAGACTGTATTTGCATCAAATGTGGTGCACTTTTGAGAATTGAGATAGACCCGATCCCTTTAAGAAAAAAAAAGGCCCTAAATTGTTTCAAATTAAAAGTCTATGACTTCATTTTTTTTTATCAAGAGTAAACTACACTTAGGCTCATTGAACTCTCCTGCTGTGAATGGCATAACATTTTGTTACTTCATATTACTGGCTTCAGGTGAGGACTTGCATATGAAGCTTGTTGATGCCATCACTGCATATTTTTACGGGTCAGTAGATTTAGAAATCTACATGAAGATTCCAAAGGGCCGAGGTTGCATTTTGTATTGCTTACGATTATGATAATTTCATTTGGTTGAGTACTAAATTTTACATATTTGCCATTTGTTTATATGGCTTTTGGTATAATAGATAGAAAATAAGTTTAAAATCATATCCCATCTAACAGATAAACATAAGATATATATCCAACCTTGCTGTAAATCTAGGATTTTATTTTGGTGTACTCTAGAATTTAGTTAAATTGTAACCTGATATGTAAAACTAACACATAAATCCATGATGGCACAATTAAATATCCGTAAATTGGCCCTTTAGCTCACCAAAAATTGCAAAAATGACAATCATAACACTTCTGCCCTAAAATTGAAACCTTCATGATACAATTAAAGTGGTCAAGTCGTATACCGACGAAGCAAATTCCTCTAGAGAAAAGATACACAAATAACTATGTATGCCCATGTGCGTTCACGAAGAAAGTTGTTGACATCATCAAAGTAAGTTCATACTTGAAGATTGAATTCAAGATGAATTATTTGGTTGAAACACAATATTGTATTGCCTTGCATATTAAAAGCATGTTAGTCACCTGTCCTCTTACACTGTATTAGAGAAATTTTATTGTGGCACATCTTATCTGTTGAGTACTCCACGAACATCAGGACATTGGATATCGATAAGGATCAATATAGACTCATACATGAGAATGTGGATGTGTTGGGCCCAAAACATGGTACCTAAGCATCATTTGAGCATTGTTGTTCTCAAGAAATTATAGGGAGTATGATATTGATTTTGTAGTCAGTTGCTTGCCAACATATAGTTCTAAACCTAAGATGAGGCATTGGAACGATATTGAATGGATCTTGAAGTACCTTCAAGGTAGAGGTGATCCTTGACTCTTTTGTTCTTAATGTTAAAAAAAATATCAAGATATATAGGCTACGTAGGCGTTGGCAATCTTTCAAATTTCCATAATGCCCTAGAGTATAAGTGTCTTCCTAAGTGGTAATACAACTATCTCTTAATTTGTGGCTCAAATGCAAGTAATCGATTAGAACACTCGAGAGTGCAAGTGTCTTAGAAGATTAATCCAGCATATCCAAAAGGTCATGTGGTTTAAAAGTGGATAAACCTCCCACAATCCTTTATGAGGATAATACATGTTGCATTGCACAAATGAATAATAGCTATGTCAAAGCACTTGTTTCTGGGGTAGGTCAAAATACATTTGACAAAGCACATATACCTAGAAGACATTTCTATCCACATGAAAATAGAAATATTGGAGGTTCAGATTAGTGAAAACCTTGCGAATTTGTTAACTAAGACATTGTTGCTTCTACTTTTGACTTTTGCAAAGCATATAAAGTTGTAAAAGGCTTTCGCATAAGAAGACCAAAAGAGTTTTCTTCGGGGAAGATATTTGAATTGTATGAGTGATCGTCTAGAATGATACAAGAAATATTGTTTCCATACTTGAGTTCTATATTTTGAGTTTTCTTAACTAGAGGTTTTTTTACAACGCGGCGTGTGCAACAGCAAACCATGCGAGGTTTGCACTCATTCTTCGTCTTTTTACGAATATTTCCTAGCAGTTACTAGGCAGAGTTCTTAATGAAGCATGAACGTGTCGTTGGCATAGCTTTTGGTAGTGCCATCGCTAGTTTTAGTACCATATTATTTATTCTGTGTTGAAGCAGTACATGCCTAATCTATAAATATAAATAGAAGTAATGTCATCCATTGATGTACACCTGGGAAATTTAATAAAGAGATTAATTTTATGGACTTTATCTTTTTTATCTTGCTTGTTCGAAGTCCATGCTCGGTCATCAGTGTGACCTCCAATACATGAAAATGTGCTTGGGGCGGGGGAGGGGGGATACTTTCCTTGCCCACCCCTTTCTTCCCGCATGAAAGGATATAGGTAATCGGTTGGGGAGGGGGGGAGGGTGAATATGAGATTAACAAAATTTATCCCAAAATAGTAATTCTATGCAAAACCTAGCATAATAGTGTGACAAGCAAGAAAGGTCAAACATGCATGAAGGCAAAAATAAACAAGGATTATGAAAAGGAACAAATAAACAAGGACATAAAGTCGTTTGTTGTCGAAGTTTCAGACTTTTGGCGAAGTCCTACATTTTCATTGAGGAAGATTGGTTGAACGACCGAAGCAGGCACCAAAACGTGCTCTTCCCTCAAGAGGCTTGCTGATGCGAATCTTCCCTCTATTTTTGGTAACTCTTCATCTTACGGTAGGCGAGGTCCAACCTTCATAAACTCTTGGGGCGATTCACAACTTCCCTCTTCAAGAACTCCTAACCATCTAGGAGGTGCCAACCTCCAAGAGTATAAGAGAAACCAAAGCTTGGAGAGAAACTCTTGCTAGATGCTCAACTAGATTCAACACTTTCCTCTCTTTGTTCCCTCTCAAAGATTAGCACTTAGAAGTGAAGAGGAGAAGAACTCAAATGATAGGAGAAAAGAAATGGGTGAGCAAGAGTTGGTTCCAGCCAGAATGGGTTAGGGTTATATAGAGCGCCCCAAAAAACTAGCCATTATGCACCTTTTAGCACTGTCTGGAGATTCTAGACAATCATGACCCGAAGGGTCCGAGATTCAAAACAACGGCTAATATATGTTGCTCGGAGCATGAACGTATACCACCCCAAGGCCCCGAACGATTCAAAAAACAAAGGGATTTCAGCACCTGAAGGGTTTGGAAAAGGTACACTCGGGCAATATGATAGAAAACAACCTTCTTCCTAGAGATGAAAATATAGGTTTGGATGCTCTAGACTACACACAGTCGGAGTGTCCAAAGACTCAACACTTAGCAAAACATGAACCATCTAGCTTCCTTGGAGGTCTCGGACGACTACACTCCGAGTGTCCGGACAAGACTGGTGCAGGAGATAGAAGCTAGGTTTTCCTTTGGAGCGTCCGGAAGAAATAGGCTCGGAGAGTCCAGACTGATTACATCAGTACTATGTAGAGATATCCAAGAGCTCGAGAGGTTTTCGGAGGAACACAACTTGGAGGCATCGGACAAAGAAAAACTCTTTGGACAGAGGCTCTGAAAAACTTCGAAGGTTCTAGACAAAAACCACTTAGAGACTCCAGACAAAAGATGTGCTTCTGGACAGAAGAAGCTTATGAGACATAAGAAAATTTTGAGGCTCCGAATAGACACCACTCTATGACTCTGGACAAAAAATGCTACTGGGCAGAAGACACTTGAATTCTAGGAGGGTCTAGATAATCACTACTCGGTGGCTCAAGCAAAGGATATGCTTCTAGACAGAAACAAGATAGAACACCGGAGAGTCTGGACCACCACCATTCGGTGGCTCCGAACGGGCAAAGAAATTAGTACACATTGATCGGAAGTTCCAGCTGACTGGTCCAGAGTCTCCGGGTACACTTTGAAATTTGTGTAGAGAGAACTTTGGAGATTCTTGAGATTAAGAATTGGATCTACTGAGCATCACGCAACAGCCTCTTCGGCTTGCATAAACTCAATGTGATTCTTTGAACCACCAAAAGAGTTAGAAAATGATCCATAATCTAGTGTCCATGCAAGCCATAACTTCAATCTTCTTAGGGGTCGTCAACGTCATGTCTTTGGGACTAAAACCTGATCAACACTTCATAAACTTATTAGTTCCGTAATCATTTTATTGTTTATCATCAAAATCTACTTAACGGATCTAGATGCACTTTGAACAAATCATAAACCCATTAACTCCTCCCCATAAAAAAATCGTCGTCTCCAAAGATGGTGGTGCGCCTCCAAATCGTGCCCATCACGATAGTGGTGATCTCGGATCTCATCTTCATGGCGAGCATGGTCGTAGCCGTGACGATGGGGGCAATAAATGGGTGAGGGCAACTAATTGAAGGGAAGTGTTTTAATTTATGTGGAAACTGAGGCTTTGTATAGGGTCTGAACCAAACAAGTTTTTGCTTAGCCCCTCCTTCACAAAATGGTGGCTCTTCTCTCCTCCCATTGCATATGCCCTAAAGTAGAGAGAGAGAGAAAGAGAGGGCTTAGAGTGGGTTTTGAAATGGTTAAAGTGTATTTTGGCATTGAAACTAATCCTAAGCTTGTGGCCCGGGTCCTACGGATTTTTCTGAATTTTTTGGGATCAGTTTTACTTGTCTAGAAACTGATTTCAGTATTTGCAATTTGCACCAATTGCTGTTTTTCTCTCTTCCCCTTATCATCTCTTTCAAGAAGAAAAGAATATACATCCATGTTCCCCTTTCCCTCTTTCTCATAATTGATATTTCAGTGATTTATCTCCCATTATCCTCTCGTGATACTTTGTCGAGCTGGGCCAATGGGTGCTGGATTGGTAGACGCCCATTGCTCTCTCTCCCCCAGATTGCTCGAGCGCTTGGTGCAGCAAATAACCAAAAGCGAGCACCAAGGTGGTCTACCTCCAAGGCACATGCGAATGAATACCAGCCACACGCCCGGCCATGCACTCCCGCACCTCGGTGGTCACTCACACAGCCTATCACCATCCAACCTCACCCTATCGCCCCCCATACACTATAGACAGACGCACCATCCGAGCACGGAGCACCTCGTCACTCTCCCGCTCCACTTTCCAGATCCCCACCGTTCTTGTACTCTGCATAGTGTCAGCTTGCCACTTGCTCTGGGGGTTCTTGGAGGCAATTGGGGCATATTTGGATGGTTTGTTTGCAAGGAGGATAGGGGGAGAATTAAACTGCTGCAATCTTGAGAAGGAGGAGGAGAAGAAGCAGCAAATGGCGCTCTCGACGTTCTCCCTTCCACGAGCCTTCCTCGGCGTTCTGCCTCAGGACCCCCATTTCGCTCCCGCGGTCGAGCCCCAGCTCCACAAGCTCCAGGCCAGGCCTCTAAAGGTTTGCATGCAATCCTCTGCTCTTCTTATCGATTCGATTCCTGCTCGAGTGAATCGATTATCGCTGCTGTTCTCTTCTTGCTCGTTTTGTTTGTTAACTGTTGCTGCTGTTGCGTTCGCCAATGCTGCAGCCGAGGAGGAGGTCCTGCATTTCTGCGTCGCTGTCCGAGAGGGAAGCAGAGTACCACTCGCAGCGACCGCCCACGCCGCTGCTGGACACCGTCAACTACCCCATCCACATGAAGAACCTGTCCCTCAAGGAGCTGCAGCAGCTCGCCGACGAGCTCCGCTCCGACGTGGTCTCCATGTCTCCAAGACCGGCGGCCACCTCGGGTCCAGCCTGGGCGTGGTGGAGCTCACCGTGGCGCTGCACTACGTCTTCAACACGCCCCAGGACAAGATCCTCTGGGACGTCGGCCACCAGGTAAACAATGCGCCATCAGCGCCAAGCAGCTTGGCTTATCTAGCGATATGCCCCGGATAACGTGCCCGCGCCATGTGAGCTGCTGCGCAGCTCGGAGACCGATCAATCATCCGTTTTTTCTTTATTCGCTTGCAGTCGTACCCCCACAAGATCCTGACGGGGCGGCGCGACAAGATGCCGACGATGCGGCAGACCAACGGCTTGGCGGGCTTCGTCAAGCGCTCCGAGAGCGAGTACGACAGCTTCGGCACCGGCCACAGCTCCACCACCATCTCCGCCGCCCTCGGTAACCACCACCTCTGCATCTGATTACATAATTTGCTCGTGAACAATCTGTGTCAGTAGTAGTGCACTACGTGGCAATTAAGTGTGTGTGCGCGCGGGATTCTGTGATGGTTGGTAGGGATGGCCGTTGGGAGGGACCTCAAGGGTGAGAAGAACAACGTGGTGGCGGTGATCGGGGACGGCGCCATGACGGCCGGGCAGGCGTACGAGGCCATGAACAACGCCGGGTACCTGGACTCCGACATGATCGTGATACTCACGACAACAAGCAGGTGTCGCTGCCGACGGCGACACTCGATGGGCCGGCGCCGCCGGTGGGTGCTCTGGAGCAGCACCCTCAGCAAGCTGCAGTCCAGCAGGCCTCTCAGGGAGCTCAGGGAGGTGGCAAAGGTATGGCCTCACGAACGTTCAACACTACACATATCACTCGATAGTTAGGCAAGACACGTTGAATCGAACTAGTGGTGCAGAGAGAGAAGTAACATGAGTGAACTCCCAACTTGCTGAAAATGGATTTCTGAAAGGAAATTCCAAGAAGTCATGTGTGCATATGAAAAATATTTCTTTTTGCAATTCAATTGGGGAACGACAAGGCAATTAACACGAAACAGCAACAGTTTGAGAGCACGTCTCTAGCAAACGTGTCAGTATCGCCGTGGCGTACATTTCGAACTTTCTATTCTTTAATCTCAAGATTTTGTATGCTTGCATGGTACATACCAAAACAAGCTGTATCATATGCAATTCACGTACTCTATCTTATGCCAGGTGTCATGCATGGCTATCTCGACCCATTATCTAAAAAGAACTATCTCCACCAGAAATGGTGATGCGACCTAGTACTGCTCACAAGCCAATCTTGTCTTTTAACAAAGCAGCTGAAGGGAGTATCTTAACAAGTGACGTCTCTTACTCCAACCTGACAACCAGAATATGGGGTCACTTTTTTAATCCAAGATTTGACTGGAATGATAATTTATCTTCACTTCAAATTTGATCCATGCATACCAAACAAAGAAATTCAAAGTTGAAACTGCTAACGTTAGCTGGACTGGGCCGGATATACTTGTAATAGGCTCTAATCGGGCTGTTATTACTAGGCCGGAAAGGATCCGGGGAAATATGGCCTAGATTCTCAACGCTGACTCGCTTTTGTTTTCCCCTGCGTGTTTGCTCAGGGAATGACGAAGCAAATCGGCGGCTCGGTGCACGAGCTGGCGGCCAAGGTGGACGAGTACGCCCGCGGCATGATCAGCGGCTCCGGCTCGTCGCTGTTCGAGGAGCTCGGCCTCTACTACACTCGGCCCCGTCGACGGCCACAACATCGACGACCTCATCACTATCCTCCCGGGAGGTCAAGGGCACCAAGACCACCGGCCCGGTGCTCATCCACGTCGTCACCGAGAAGGCCGTGGCTACCCCTACGCCGAGAGGGGCCTCCGACAAGTACCCATGGTGTCGCCAAATTCGATCCGGCCACGGGGAAGCAGTTCAAGTCCCCCGCCAAGACCCTGTCCTACACCAACTACTTCGCCGAGGCGCTCATAGCCGAGGCGGAGCAGGACAGCAAGATCGTCGCCATCCACGCGGCCATGGGGGGCGGCACGGGGCTCAACTACTTCCTCCGCCGCTTCCCGAACCGGTGCTTCGACGTCGGGATCGCCGAGCAGCACGCCGTGACCTTTGCGGCCGGCCTGGCCTGCGAGGGCCTCAAGCCGTTCTGCGCCATCTACTCGTCTTTCCTGCAGAGAGGCTATGACCAGGTACGTGCGCGCGCGCGTATGCCATTCTTCAGTGCAGCCTCCATCTCCCGCTGCTTTCTTGTGTGCCATTCTTGACAACATTGGTTCCATTTCGTGGTGTGGCGCAGGTTGTGCACGACGTGGACCTCCAGAAGCTTCCGGTGAGGTTCGCCATGGACAGGGCTGGGCTGGTCGGCGCCGATGGGCCAACCCACTGCGGGGCGTTCGACGTGACGTACATGGCGTGCCTGCCGAACATGGTTGTCATGGCCCCGTCCGATGAGGCAGAGCTCTGCAATATGGTCGCCACCGCCGCGGCCATCGACGACCGCCCCTCGTGTTTCCGCTATCCGAGAGGCAACGGCGTCGGCGTCCCAATGCCCCCAAATTACAAAGGAATTCCTATTGAGGTATGTATAATTATTCTCAAAGAACAAAGATTGTGTAATCGACGACCGGACTGACCGATGTTTCGCAGGTTGGTAAAGGCAGGATACTGCTTGAGGGTGAGAGGGTAGCGCTGCTGGGATACGGGTCGGCGGTGCAGTACTGCTTGGCCGCGTCGTCCATCGTGGAGCACCACGGCCTCAGGATCACCGTCGCCGACGCGAGGTTCTGCAAGCCATTGGACCACGCCCTCATCAGGAGCCTGGCCAAGTCCCATGAGGTGATCATCACCGTCGAGGAAGGGTCCATTGGTGGGTTCGGCTCTCACGTAGCTCAGTTCATGGCCCTGGATGGCCTTCTCGACGGCAAACTTAAGGTAATTAACCTGACAGGATCCGATAAAATGGAGAACTTTGTAACAATGATGACATGAGTGACTAACAATGAAATTTAATTTGCTTTTGGGTGGTGCAGTGGCGGCCAGTGGTGCTTCCTGACAAGTACATCGACCATGGATCGCCGGCCGATCAGTTGGCCGAGGCTGGGCTGACACCGTCGCACATCGCCGCGACGGTGTTCAACATCCTGGGGCAGGCAAGGGAGGCCCTGGCAATCATGACGGTGCCGAATGCGTAGAAAGTGTGCTGCCTCCGATAGATATGCTTGTACATGTGGTCCATGGTCGTTAGATGATTGAGGGAGATTAGTCGGCATCATCCCTGGAAAATGATCCTGACCAGGGGAAGCAATGACAGTTTTCGTTCTTTATTCTGACGTTGAGGTAAATGTTTGTTCGTGCAGTGGACATACCTTTTGCCTTGTGTCTATAGAATATTGTATGTTGATAGACTTGAGGATCGAAGGGAAAAGGATAAATTAGGGATACTCTGTATATACAGGGAGAAGGGAGCATGAGTTGCTGCCATTTGGCATTGTGATATTTTCTACTCTACGCAGTCACCATGGGTCAGCGCGGCACTGTGAAAGCCAAGGATGGTGCACCGATCAAATTCAGATGGAACATTTGTGAAATTCTAAGAACTTTCCGAAACATGTGTGGAGTCTAGAATTTTCTTATGAGTTTGTCCCCTTCTCCTCCTGAAACTCTTTCCGAAACATGTGTGGAGTCCATGAAACTCTTTTGAAACCCTTTTGAAGCACATTGACACAGATGTTAATTTCGTGTGTTGTACCAAGGTATCTCGGATGTTTCACTGTCCGTTTTGTGTTCTACGTTATTTTCTTATGAGTTTGTCCCCTTCTCCTCCTGATGATATTGGAGCTCCTATGAGGATCTTTTGCCTTGCTGATTTAGGGAGTGATCGAATCCCTTGCAATTTTCCAAATTTTTTTTAGTGAATTTGTCTCGGCTTTCTTCTAACTGCCGTAGGATGAGTGGTATGAGAATAAGAAAAAGAGATGGTAGAGGACGAGGTTGTAGCAAGGAGGGAGGAGGAAGACAGGGAGCGACGGGCGGTGCGAGGGTGCAGGTAGCGTGCAGGCGCGCGAGGATGCGGGGGACACACGCGAAAGAGAGATAGAATGGATGCGGGAAGAAAGGGGCTATCTGGTGGTGAGGTGCCATTTCAATCTAACGGTATTGCGGGTATCCTATCCCGTCCCAGAGCGAGCGTCCTACACTCAGCGGTTCGTAAAAAATTATGAACACAATGTTGCTCACAACTCGATCAAACTGGCATGTTTCAGATAGTTTCTCAAAAATTCCATTGAGTTCCATAATTTAAAATTGAATGTTGAAAAAAGTATGCAAATCGGTCTTGTTTCGTAGACCTCGCCACGTGGAACAAAATGGTTGGAACTGAGTTAGAACAAACATTTGGATAAAAAATTATGGTGCTTTAAGTTTAGCAATCAAACCTAAAACGACGAGTTTGGCTCATGAATTTAATTGAACCCTTAAAAATTCAACCTTAATTACACATTAACTCTTATAATATACCCTCTTAAATCCATGCAAATCAATATTAATTAGGCTACTTGACACAGAGTATCATTTTTGTACTGCTCGGTGAACAACAATGGATCTGATGATTTGGTTGATTTCATGCAATATTTCTAATCAAGACTTTTTTTTGAAAATGTTCTAATCACGACTTTGGTAACATATATGTTGCAATTCTATGATTTTGATAAATATTTAGACGGTACATATTTCTAACCACGACTAGTATTATTTGTTTTGCATTTTCTGTGATTCTAATAAATTTATTTTAAATGCCAGAGGTAACTTCATACTGTTTTTTATGATGTGGTAACTTAATATATTTTTACTAGAGTTAAAAAAATTAGAGGTGAGCCAATGATTTGTTAGTTGGAAATGTAACGTGTAATGCGCAAACGTACGACGCACGTATACGCCTTGTTGGGGGGGAAGGGTCCCCGCATTACCCCGAACCGACGAGTTTCTCCCGGACGACGTTAAGATCCCCCTCCCTGCGTCGATCCGTTTCAACTAGCATCAACAAACTCCGCTGGCATCGCTGACGGCGTCGGGGCCACGCTCCGTCCTGGCGGGCGTCGAGGCCACGCTCCGTCCCGGCAGACGTCGAGGCCGTGCTCCGTCCCGGCGCCAAGGACAACACGTCGTCTTGGTAGCGAGTATTAGGATATTAGAGTATTTAAATATTCTATAAAGATTCTTGTAAAAAGACCAAAATACCCTTGAGAGTGTGTTGTTGCCCGAGGGACATAATTGTAATCTCTCACATCCCTCCCTCAACCCCTACAGGAGGGAGAGAGCGGGGGGTCCACTTTCTGAGAGAAAAACTGTAATCCCTGAAATCAATATGAGAGTTTTCATTTCGCCCCGACACGGGAGTTTCCATTTATCCTCGACGCGAGTGTTTCACATTTCGCCTCGTCGGTCGCAGTAACACGTGCTCCTCCTCGACGGACACCACACTTGCTCGTACTCCTTCGGTACTCCCGGAGGTCGACGTAACCGATCGGGGGTGCCTCAAATACACTGCCTAGTCCCGTAGCTACGACAGTTGGCGCCGTCTGTGGGAACCGGGCAAGAAGTCATGTCAACTAGGATTCCATCAGGGAACTGTGATGCGCATAACCTCTACCTTGTTTATGTGCTTGCTCTTCTATGACAGCGCACACAAGCATAGGGGCTCGTCGTCGATGTCACCCTCGCGCACTCTCGGACTCGGCGTCCTCTGTGCCCCCCTTTGGCGACACCAGGGGCTCGTCCTCAACAATCCCCTCATCGCCACGTGAGCAACGTCTCCGTCGCCGTGTCGGGATAACATTGGCTCCACCGTGGTATAGAACACGCTCCGACGCGGGGTAGAGGGTCCCCTCACCGCTACGTGAGCAACGTCTCCGTCGCCGTGTCGGGACAACTTTGTCTCTCCCGTGACGTAGAGCACGCTCCGCCGCGGCGTAGAGAATCCCCTCACCGCCACGTGAGCAACGTCTCCGTCGCCGTGTCGGGATTACATTGGCTCCACCGTGTTGTAGAACACGCTCCGACGTGGGGTAGAGGATCCTCTCACCGTCACGTGAGCAACGTCTCCGTCGCTGTGTCGGGACAACTTTGTCTCCCCCGTGACGTAGAGCACGCTCTACCACGGCGTAGAGAATCCCCTCACCGCCACGTGAGCAACGTCTCCGTCGCCGTGTCGGGATTACATTGGCTCCACCGTGGTGTAGAATACGCTCCGACGCGGGGTAGAAGGTCCCCTCACCGCCACGTGAGCAACGTCTCCGTTGCTGTGTCGGGACAACTTTGTCTCCCCCGTGACGTAGAGCAAGCTCCGCCCCGAGTTTGGGGGTGTTCGGGGGAGCTAATTGAGACAGCGCGTCCGACGAGGCTCCTCGAACGTGCCCACGACCGCTGGAGGGGTCATATATCTACGCGTTTGAGTGCATCATGACGTAACAGAAAATAACAGCGATGGCATTTTCATGTAAAGAAGATACGACGTCAATTTGTGCGAGATAACACGTGACGATCGACATTTAGGACATCGGTCGCTACTCTATACTCGTTCGCCGCCCTAACGCAACAGCGCCAGTGCATGGAACGTACAATCGCCATACCTGCGCCTCGTCTACCCCGTATAGCAGTTTTACATAAACAAAAAATTATTACAAATAACAGTCCACATTACAGTCTGCCACATCGCACGCACGAGCAATCGCAGACACACAGAAAACCTGCATGCAACGAATTGGCAAATCACTCGATCATGATGCTTCTTGAGCTAGCTATGACACAAGATCCAAGAGTTTGAGAACTAACCAAAATTGTCAGGCTGAAGCATGAACTGGATAACTGGTGTGTAGTAGTCTCCGTATATGATCCGCACATTGGGGTATTTGGGCCGGAGTTTCTCTAGAGCACTCTTGAGATGTGCATTGTGCACACATGAGAACGTGCTATACCAACGGATGCAGCCGCTTCGGGAGCCATACTCGCAGGCCGGCTCATCGAGCATGTTCAAGTACACGGGAAAGCAACCAATGGACATCACCCCTGGCACAATCAGCTCCCTCGCCCCCTCAGCGATCAATTCCTACAACGCACACGAAAAATAATGGTTGAAATCATATTCCACACGACAACTAACAATCAGCATTAGGCAACCAAACAAACTCTACCAAATCAAATATGATTTCGCACCACTATACCATTACATGCCTCACAATGGCAGCCATGGTCACTACCATCTCACACGAGTAAAACAGAAGAACAGTGAGGGTTCTAGCAAAAGTTACCAGCCACATAGCTTGTCAAGCACAAAACATCTGCATAGAGCAAGCATAGCCAAGTCATGTCTTGTACAAGGTTTCCAGCATGCTGCATGCGTCCATGACAAATCTGCACGTAGGATATATGATCATAATGCTCTTATAACCGCAGCAAGTATATAAACAAGCATTGGCAATTCATGTGCACAAATAGAAGCTATCAGACAAGAAGACTACCTCTCAACATCATCCCTTGGGAGATTCGTAAATAACAATCCAGAGTCGCCTTGAAGGAACTAAATACAGGAAAGTTAGCGTCAGCAAAACCTCACAAGCATGGTGTGGATTACAGTATCTACCAAACACTGACAAAGAATGGATCACCTTGGAAAGTTTATGCAGGCCTGTTTTAGCTTCATCTGCAGCTGAACGCCCCAATGCTATCTGCATGACCTTCTTTCCAGCAAGAAATATCCTGAGAAGAGAAAACATAGCAGCTATAGAAAATGTCAACACAAATTTGTAGCATAAACCACCTAGTTAAGCTTAGCATTAACTAGCATGGTGTGCTTTTAGCGATGGCGTGGCGGGACTGACGGCGCGGCCACGAGAGGCTCGGCGGCCACGGGAGCGATGGCGTGGCCGGGACCGGCGGCGGCGGCTTGGCCGCGGGAGGCACGGCGGCGGCCGGAAGCCGGCAGCGAGGCGCCGGCAGCGGGAGGCCGGTGGCAGGGCGTGGGCCGGCGGCGGCGGCTCAGCCACTCGAGCACGCGGTGACCCGGCGCGGCCACAGGAGCGATGGCGCGGCCACGAGAGGCTCGGCGGCCATGGGAGCGATGGTGTGGCCAGGACCAGCGGCGGTGGCTGGGAGCCGGCAGCGAGGCACCGGTGGCGGGAGGCCGGTGGTAGGGCGTGGGCCGGCGGCGGTGGCTCAGCCACCGCGAGCGCGCGGCGACCCGGCGCGGCCACGGGAGGGACAGGGCAGCCACGAGAGGCGCGGTGGCCACGGGAGCGATGGCGGGGTGTGGACCGGCGGCAGCGGCTTGGCCGTGGGAGGCAGCGACAACGAGAGGCCGGAGATGGGGAGTGAGGCGCCGGCGGTGGGAGGCCAGCGGCACGGCGTGAGGCGCCGGCGATCGGGAGCCGGCGACGGCGGCATCGGCGGCAGGAACGGCGCAGGACGTGCGGCAGTAGGGCGTGGTGGTAGGGCGTCGGTGGTAGGAGATATTTATCTCCTCCCACCCCCCAACCGACCACCGAGTGGGCTGCGGCCCATTAGGCCGGGGAGGTCCTTCGGGCCGGAAAGGAAAGAAAGAAAAAGGAGGAGAAAAGAAAAGGAAGAAAGAAAAGAAAAAGAAGAAAGAAAAGAAAAGAAGAAAAGGAAGAAAGAAAAGAAAAAGAAGAGAGAAAGAGAAGGAAAAAAGAGAAAGAAGAAGAAGAAAGAAAAGAAAAGGAGGGAAGAAAAAGAAGAAAAAGAAGGAAGAAAAAGAAAGAGGGAAGGAGGAGTCGTCGGTCCGGCCTGCGTGCCAACCCCTCGGAATTGGTGCGCTGGCTCAGACGGGCGTCATCCGACCACCCAAACCGGCAAGGGGTTACTGTTGGGGGAAGGGTCCCCGTGTTACTCCGAACCGACGAGCTTCTCCCGGACGACGTTAAGATCCCCCTCCCTGCGTCGATCCGTTTCACCTAGCATCAACAAACTCCGCTGGCATCGCTGACGGCGTCGGGGCCACGCTTCGTCCCGGCGGGCGTCGAGGCCACGCTCTGTCCCGGCGGACGTCGAGGCCGTGCTCCGTCCCGGCGCTAAGGACAACACGTCTTGGTAGCGAGTATTAGGATATTAGAGTATTTAAATATTCCATAAAGATTCTTGTAAAAAGACCAAAATACCCTTGAGGGTGTGTTGTTGCCCGAGGGGCATAATTGTAATCTCTAACATTCCTCCCTCAACTCCTATAAATAGGACCTAGGAGGGAGAGGGCGGGGGCCCACTTTCTGAGAGAAAAACTGTAATCCCTGAAATCAATACGAGAGTTTTCATTTCGCCCCGACACGGGAGTTTTCATTTATCCTCGACACGAGCGTTTCACATTTCGCCTCGTCGGTCGCAGTAACACGCGCTCCTCCTCGACGGACACCATACTTGCTCGTACTCCTTCGGTTATACTCCCAGAGGTTGACGTAACCGATCGGGGGTACCTCAAATACACTGCCTAGTCCCGTAGCTACGACACGTTTATTAGTAAGCTCAAATGTTTTAATCATTTTACATGCATACAAGCACAGATCCCAACTTGAAAGGAACGGCAGATGGAGCTCCGTGAGGTACGTCCCGCGCCCTTCTGTTTCTCTGTTAGTTAAAACACATGTTTAAACTCATTTTCCTGTGGATTATGCAAAACAGCTATAAAGAAACGCGTTGGCTAAATCTGAGATTTTTGCAAATCTCAGCCACCTAAAATTTCAGTATTAAATATGTGCAACTTTAGAAAATTGCATATCACTTAGCCTAAAATTACAGTGTTTGAAAGTGTGCAATTTTAGTGAAAACTTAGTATAATTTTTAGTTTGTATGTTATATATGGAGTGAGGTGTGGATGAGATGGTTAAATGTTGATCGAAAGGTCTAAAACATGGCTGAGGTGTAAATTTTTTTCAGGCAACTAATAAATAGACATTCCCATAAACAAATAGCTACACATATAAAAACGGTTTAATCACAGTTTTCGTGCAATGTAGACCATCAACAGCATATAAAAGTGGGTTTATCACAATTTTCGTGCAAAGTAGGCCATCTCTCGTGCTTGAGGAAAAAAGCCAAAAATAGCCCCTCTCCGAGTTGCAATGTCGGAACTAGCTCTCAGCGAGAAGAAACAGCGAGATTATCCCGGCGACGAGCTGGGCATCCGACGTGTGGCCACATCGCGGATTTGAGCCGCGAAGCGAAAAAATTGCGGTTGCCCCTCGTGAGGAGGTGGTGGATTTGGTACGGACCGCGACAGACATGGACTGCGGCTAACGCCTGCAACGTGCACTGCGTCGCGACTTGCGACGAGGACGAGGTTGTCGCGGCCGAGGCCCGCGATGGACCTCACGCACGTGGCCCGTGATTCTCCACAGGCATGCTTGTCATGCATGCGTTTGGTTGGACTGGTGTGGGTTGGCTACAGGAGATGTCATGCATGCGTTGGTTAGACTTGAGCTAATTACCCACACAACCTCAACACAGCACATTAGTCGCAGTACTGCTGTTCCTGCTGCTACACTCAACTACTATTCCATTATAAGCAAGTTTGACCGTGGAGTAGTAAATAAAAGGCACGGGCATAGACATGCATGCAGCTTTCAGTTTGACCTCTGAACGGCGTTCACGAATTAACAGCCTACCGCATCTGCTAACCCATATTTACGCGAGGTCCGTCGCGGGCCGCGGCCGCGACCGCCATTTGGTCACGGGCTCCGTGCACAGCACAGTGCACGTCGTGGGCCCCACCCGCAGCCCACGTATGTCGCGGCCTGTGCCAAATCCACCTCCTCGTTGCGGGTGGCAACCGTGAATTTTTCGCTTCGCGGCTCGGATCCACGATGTGGCCACGCGTTGGATGCCCAGCTCATCGTGGGGACAATCTCGTCGTTCTTCTCGCTGAGGGCTAATTTCAGCATTGCAACTCGGAGAGGGGCTATTTTTTGCTTTTTTTCCCGTCCTTGAAGCCACCCAATCTCATGGCATACTAGTAGAATAACACGCAGATTGAAGAAATGCACGATTACTGCTTAATTACTGTACGCAGTTGTACACAGAACTGCACCCAACCCATCGCGGGATCCTGCTCGTAAAGATCTCCTAAAACCAACTGATCAACTCGCACTGCCAGGACATACTACAGTCCCGATTTACACTAAGTTCCCAGACTCAATTGCCCTCTAAAACCGCAGCATAAATACCGACACCTCCAAAATGAAATTTCCCACCACCTCACTTCACTCCACTCAATCTACTGTGCTCCCTCCTAAACTGCCGCGATCCCGATGGAAGCCAGCCATGGCCACTCGCCGACCGCTTCCTCGTCCGAAACCGTAATGGCCGCGCTCCTCTCATCCGTGCCGGCCGCGCAGTTCCCCTGCCAGGCACGGGCGCTCGCCGCCGACGTGCGCCGGCAGCGCTGCCGCCTCGCGTTCCTCCTCCTCTCCCCGCCGCACTTCTCTCGCGCCCTCGCGCGGCTCCGCTCTATGCCGCTCCCGGCAAAGGCCGCGCTGCTCGGCCGCGTGCTCCTCCGCTCCCTGCTCCTGCTCCTGCCCGCACTCTCCCCCGACGGCTCCCACCACCTCCTCCGCCTCTCCGCTCCGGACCTCGACGCCGCGCTCCTGCTCCTCGCCATGTGCGACTCCTACCCCCCGGCCGCCTCCTCCCCTTCTCCCGTGGACTGGCACGCGCTGCTCGTCGACGACATGCTGGGCTCCGCGCTCTCCATCTCCGGCCTCGGCGCCACACCCTGGGCCGCCGTCGCACCCTACCTCGACGCGGCCGCAAAGTGCCGTCATTTCGCGGACGTCGTGTTGGAGGATCGCGCGGTGGCTGGAGTTCGCGGCGGCAAGGACGGCGAGGGGCAGGGAGGGGCGTCGCACGCGGCCGTGCTGGCGCTCCCCCCCGCGGCTGGGGACGGGACGCCGTGCGCGATCTGCAGGGAGGAGATGGCGCCCGGGCGCGGCGGCGTGTGCGTGCTGCGGCTGTGCGGGCACCGGTTCCACTGGCCGTGCGCGCTGCGATGGCTGGAGCGTCGCAACACCTGCCCGTGCTGCCGCGCCGAGTTGCCCGCGGAGGACGCGCTCGCCGAGACCCGGCGCCTGTGGCGCGCCGTGGAGAGGATGGCGGGAGACAGCGGCGGCTGTGCGTGACAGCGTCCATTGGATCAGAGCGTAGCATGCGGGACGCGCGCGTTTGGATGCTCTCGTGTGTCTCGGTCTCTAGTCGCAACTCGCAAAGTACTAGCGTCAGATTCGTGGATGGCGATGGTTGTGGTGGACCTGTATTCAGAATAATGGTATCGGATTAATGTTTGGTACATAAACAAATGAATGAAATATATATTCGTTAACTGTTCGGCTTATGAAATCTTATCATTAGTATGCAAATGATGGGTTCAATTTTGTATTAGCTGTGGTGGATCCGAAGTGAGTGAAGGAGGCTTCCGGGGAGAAGTTAGGTATCGTCGTTTTGCATCTGCTTTTTAGGCTATGTAGCGATGATGTGCGCGCCTCGAAGCACGCTTATCATGTATCACGGGAAAGTGTTGATCATAGTAAGATCGTAGTAGTAGTATTTTTGCTAGAGAACTGTTACTGATATGGAAGCCAATGCCGGTGGATCCCATGAGGTCTACCCTTATGTTTATCCTATGAAGACACGGGTCTGCATTAAGTGATCGAAGTGTCGGATGGTAGCATCAACCCATCGAAGATTGGATAAATCGACAGAATTTCGTACGAAAGTGGGCTATATTTTTCAGGTTGATTTGATGACCGAATCGACAGTAGTTGCATACGATTGTATCTAACATCACTGCTACGAAAAGTTCTAATGCAGACGATTGAAAATCATTAACTCAAACGGTTTTTAAGCCGTCTAAATTGTATTTGCGACACAAAGTCTCCCGAAACCGTCCGGGATTATATCTCCTTCATCCCAAACAGTTTTGGATGGACAACGATCCACCCACCTCTCACTGCACCTCCTTGCGGCCGGCCTTCGCACCTCCACTACTGCATCCTTGGCTGCTGCCACCCGCCTTCCGCTGCTGTTACTGGCCGCCACCGACCCAGTCACCGTCCTCTTTGTCCACGTCATCGAGGAAATGCTTGGAGGTTGCCAATGGAGAATGCTGGTGAGGCGGCGAGTTTGTCGAGGATGGAGAGGGTGAGGATGTTGGGGAGCTCTTTGAGGTAGTTTGGTACCCCAGACAACCGCTTAGCGTCGGGACACTCACCGGTGACCGGAACAACGTGGTGTTGGAGGCACGGACACCGGAACTCGTTACAGCACCACTCCCCACACCCGACGCCGTGGCTATCTTGTCCCGAAGCAAGCCTTAGAATGGCTATCGCGACCACTTCTTCATCCTCCTCACTGTCAGGACCCTGGAATTACACTCATCTTATGAGTGATATGTTGTCTGAATACCAGGGTAACCGTTCAACATATCATAAGTATAAAAACGTATGTATCCATTACTATTGAGCAGTTTGACATCGGGCCAACATTTCATACCCACCTTAGGCATATGCATCACCGTTGGCTAAACCGGACAAAGACACCACATCAAATACAAGTCAATATGAAGTTTCCATAGTCCTGTAAAGACTTAGCGCTATTCTCAAGTCCATTAAGTAAGATGATCTTAGAGAGCTCGGTAATTGTACCCTTACCCTAACCTAGCCATGCGACTAGTGAGTCATTCGAGAGCCCCGTATGATCACCCACACCCTGCCTAGCCGGCCAATGCATCACAGCAATCGGGTCACTCAACCTTAACCATCGCACCTGACGAAGCATGAGAACAACCTAATTCTATATGGCTACCCCATACACTTTAAAGACATACAACATATTGTGTATGGGGTTCCATATATAAAAATTGTATATCACAAGACAAACTTTACAGAAAGAGTTACAAGATAAATTAAGCATGTCACATACAAAGAGCAGTTAAATATTTCACAACCAACACGACTCTAAGTTCGTTCGTATCCAAAATAAAATATGGAACATGAGCGAAAACAATCCCTAGAAATCCCATCAAACCCACATATGACCAAGGGAACAATCCCTAGAACTAAACATCATTTTCAATGTTTTTAGTGTCGTAGAAGTCACTTACTGCAGGATCACTTCAACATTTTAGAAATAGAATTCCTATGAGTATTTTCATACTTGTAAGATGCCTTTTAAGATCATCCTAATTAACGTAATAATTACATGGAAAAGTAATTAAAATACCACACAAATATTGCATCAACAAAGTATTAAAACATGGTATGAACATGAGAGATAAACTAATATTAACATGTATTCACCATAAAGATTAATGCTCATATTTAGCCCATAAATCTCAGTTAAGCAACACATCTGAAATCAACCAAGATTTCAATCATTTTTATCACATTAAGTCAATCATGACTTAAATCATCAATCCATTAAGTCAACCAAGAATTAATCCAATTATTTCTCAATCAGTAAGTGTTTCGAAATTTTGTTAGCTCATAGCTTGCCGGCTATGACTACCCAACATTCCCGCATAGCAGTTCCATCGTGGGTGAAGGTTAGAGCCCCATGATACTAACATTGACTCGATTACTGGGGTGCTTACGTTCACCTCGCCCATCGATCTACCTATGGAAACAAAACCTCAGCTCTCATATCTCACTTATTAGGTTTTATATTTAATTAGTCAAGATTAATTTCATGACCGACTAGTCATGATCCACATCCAAACCTTAATCATACTAGTGATGTCATCTATCACGATTCGATACTTTCAACATGCAACCAATCATAAAGCATAACATCTCATTCACAACTATAGCTTAAATTGAATGAGAAATCTTAGTGAGCTTGCATTCTTGCCTTGCTAGTATTGCTCCTACTCGTGATAAGGATCAACCTCGTAAAATTCCACGTTGCTGGGTTCTACCGAAAATAATTTTGAAACACCGGAAATGACAAAAGAGACAACAGATCAATACCAGGAAAATTAGAGGCTACATGATGAATTAAATTTATCTTAAAATATAGAAATTGAAAGTATGAAACTAATGCAATTGGTTTCATTCAATTTGGAGTCCTAGAATTAAGTTTAAGGGCATATTTGGAATTTTAAAATTTTCCTTGATAGTAAAATGCATGAAAGGGGTACCGTTAAATTCTAAAGATTAAAATATGAATATACAACTTTTTATCTCATTTGGAGTTCATATGAATTTTCTATGATTTTTACAAGTTTAAGCAATTTTAGCATATTCTATCTTTTAATTAATTAAATAAGCAGAGAGTAACTTTTTATACCCAGCTAACTCTAGCCACAGTGGATGAAATGTGGAGCCAATGGTCAGCTTGAATTGGTCAAAGTTGGTTGGCCCAAGTGGCCTTTGGCCGACTTGTTATACACAATAGATCATATTTTGTTTTTATTTAAATTATGGAGTCTATTACAGCAGGGGTCCCCATGTCAGTTTTTATTTCTTTTACATTTTCTTATTAAATTGGTTACTTAAGTAGTGGGGCCCGATTTTCATACACTTAGAGATTAAAAATGATTTTAAAAATAATTATAACCTTCGGGGTCCATGTGTCATACAGAGGACCTAATGGCTACTAACGGCCAATGGTCTAACTGTTGGAAATATGCCCTAGAGGCAATAATAAAGTTGTTATTATTCTATTTTCATGTTCATGATTAAGTTTATGTTCTATGCTAGAATTGCATTGGTTCTTGAATATGAGATTCAGAGGAAAACCTAATTGCATGTGTGGAATAATAAACACCATTCAGATCCCTAGTCAGACCTCTAGACTAGCTCATGTATTGTTGATGGTCTTGTTTTCCTGATCATGGGCATTGTTAATGTAACAAGGATGCCGGCAATAATGGGAACACATTGTTAGGGTAACAATGGTGTTGGATAGACCCCCTTATGAGATACTGCGAGATCACTTCGTCAATATGTTGTCAGTATCTTCTCATTATGTGTTAACGTTTACTTGCGTCCTTAGACCATGAGGATATCGTAGACCCGGATACCGGATGGTTGCTTTGGGGTCATCAAACGTTACTCCGTAACTGGGTAATTATAAAGGTGACTTTCAGATACACCAGAAAGTATATCGTGGTTCTAGATATCTCAAGACTGGGATTTGCCCATCCGGCGATGGAGAGATACACTCTGGGCCCACTCGGTATTACGGTGTCCAGCATCGCCTGGCCAGGTATTGTGACTAAAAGGTTAGTTACGGGGATACCGGAATACGGAAACGAGAAAAGAGTACAAACCGGTAACGAGGATAACTAGGTATGGTGATCAAGGAGTTGATCACAGGGATACCGTCAAAGTCTCGCCTCGGGTTGTGTAACGTATCGTGAGGCAAAAGGATGATATGCGGTAATACGAGGTTCGCTCGATAAAGATCTTCGATGATATGTGGGAATCATTATGGGTGTCCAGATCCCGCTGACGATTATTGACCGGAAGGTGTTTCGGACATGTCCACATATACTCGAACCTATAGGGTCACACGCTTAACGTTTTAGCGACATTTAGGAATGCTACGATTTATGGAGAACGAGAGAGAAGGGTTTCAAAAGTGTTTCGGATGATCTCGAAAGTGTTGCGGGAGGTCCCGGATGGTTCTGGTGATGTCCGAAAGTGTTCCGAAAAGTTCTAGAAGGTTCTAGAAATTCTAGAAGGTTCTGGAAGTTCTATAAGGTTCTAGAAGGTTATGGTGGAGTTGGACTCCAACTCTAACAGGGTGTCCCTGCTGGAGTAGGACTCCACCTGCCTAGGGAGAGCTGCCCCAACCCCTATAAATAGAGGGGCAGGACACCTCAAAGGGGATCCCGAGCAGCCCCAGAGGTAGCCCCAGAAGTAGCCCTAAACCCTAGGCCGGCCATCTCTAGATTGGCCACAGCCTTCTTTTTCTCTCTCTTCTAGATTGGATCTAGTACAGCTACCGGCACACTGCTGCTTCTCCTTCTCGTAGATCCCCGCTATTCTTGTGTGCTGGTCCACACATTACCGCGGTGTCGCTGATCTGGTACGCGTGGATACCTCGGAGACGTCGTATACTTCGGCGTTCGATCGGGCGAACTATTCGCGAGGAGATCGCTCTCGCGGCTGGGAGGTATAACCTAGCTGCGGGAGTCTGCGGACTTCATCGACATAGGTCAACTTCTCCGCTGCATTGACGTGATCGTCGAAGGTATGATCTCGTTGCCTGCACCTCGATAGTGATCTTGGGGTGGATTGTGCGCGGTAAATTTTTGTTTTGCGTAGCACGTTCCCCAACACTAACTGGCCAGATCCATCGGTCAGACCGACTAACGTTTAAACACTGACGAGTTTGAGCGGCTGAGCATGGTGGTGCAGAACCGCGCGAACAGTCCAGTGGATCATTTCGCGTGTGGTTTGCGTTGTTCAGCTCCTGCAATGCCGCCAACTCGTCCCAGTGATCGGGTAGGCCAGAATAGAGCAAGCACGGGATGAGCGGAGGAGGACCAAAATGATGGGGGAAAAGAAGTGGGAAAGGGTCAGCGGCTCACCATGAGTGTTGCTAAATTTAAAGTCGAGGCGGCGGAACTCAAGTTGATGTTTTCATAGTGGTCAGCGACGAGGTCGGCACAGAATAGTCAGAGAAGAGGAAGAAGAGGTGCAACGACTGGGATCTTGGCGCCAGCAGGTTCTCGGAGAGGTCCTGAGCTAGAGGAGATATCAAGGAAGCGAGGGAAACATCGGCAGTTGCTTAAACTCATCGGAGCGAAATCGGCAGCTCACGGCAAATCTCCATCGGAGTTGAAGACAAGAGCGATGATCTCCTCGGTTCCTACTCCAACTAGAAAGGTGAGTGCATCTCACAGAAAAGATGGAACGGTGGTCCTCACCATCGATAGCCTGGAAACATGGTGATGTCGAGGGCAGAGCTCCCTGGAGTTATTGGTGCTGAAAGTGTTCTGGCCACTAAGCTCACCTGCAGGCCTTGATTTCGGTCAAGAGAGCTACACGAGGTCATGGGGAACTCGATGGTGAAGCCAAGGGAGTAATGGGGGGTTCACGGGCGAGGGAAATGAGAAGTGGGAATAAAGTGACGGTAATTGGAGTTCACAGACGGACGGCTTGGTGGTGGGATCTTGATGGCGAGGTAGCTATTGCGAACGCCGTGAGCAACGTGGCACCACTACATAGTGTGCACACTGACTAGAGGAGACTGAGGGGGCCGATGGCACACCAATGGGGCAGTTGGCTATCAAAGGCGCGCTGCGCCCATCACGGTCCCTACCTAGTGCGTGGCAGGGGCGCGTGGAGAAGGAGCCCTAACTAGCGGGCCTTGCTGGTCAGCGACAGAGGAGGAACAGGCGTGCGGGGCCAGCACAGGGAGGCTAATGCTAGGCTCGGCCCAAGTGTGAGAGGAGATGGGCTGGGAGACCGGCCCAGCGGGTTAGAGGATTTTTCCTTTTTCTTTTTCTTTTTCTTTTTATTTTGTTTTAGTTTTTGAACTAAAAAAGATTCAAACTTAAGTTTTTAAATTTGGAAACATTCACAAGGAGTCCTTTTAGGGTATCTATAACCTCCATGAATTTCTCAGATTAAACTAAGTTATTTTTAGTGTCATTTAAATACAAATGCAAATTTGCTCAAATTTATATTGAGCTTTAGATAGGTGAAGTGCTTCTCAAATATTAAAAAAAATCATATTTGAATTTAGGGAGATAAATAAGCCACATATATAAAATTTCATAAATTTGGAATAAGAGTAAATTCACTTAATTAAGATATTACAGTTATATCCATTTGAAAATGATTTGGAAAACAATTAGGTATGCAAATCAGTTTTCAAATGGCTTAAAAATTTAAGAGGACCTTTGTAGAGGTATTTATTAGGACTTATAAAAATTACTGGAATGAAATTTTGATGAATTTGGTTTCACAAATTTTATTTAGGTTGATTCTAGGGCAATTTTGGAAGGTGTTTGATTTGAACTATGTACATTGTCCTATATGTTGAAATGAGATGAAGGAGAATCACTTTATTCCATTTTGTTCTTGAATGATCTCATTTACATAATGTTACACAAGAGGGTCTTTACACTCATTGTTGCCATCAACGCCCGTTGAAGAGACGACCACAGCCGCTGGATCTGGATTGGGAGTGGGAGAGGGAGGCGTTGTCAGATCTGGATCGAGAGGATCGAGAGAGGGAGAGGGATGCACCGCTGGATCTGGATCGAGAGGATTGTGAGAGGGAGAGGGATGCGTCACTAGTTCTGGATCGGGAGAGGGAGGTGCGACTTAGCCAGGAGGCTGCACAGGGGTTGGGGGAGCGAGGGATGGCCGTGGCAGCGTACAGAGAGATAACTAGGGTTTGGGCGGATCTGGAGGAGGGATGGATAGGAGGAGAGGAAGAGAAGTGGTGCCACATGGCGGAGAGTTAGCTAGGGTTCAGACGTTGGAATAAATATGAGCTACTAATGGGCTTGTGCGGGCCAGATGAATCCCAGACAGTTTTTACTGAAAAAACTAGCTAGAATACATCGGAGATAGTTTTGTAAATGTCTTATTCATCCCAAACAATTTTTCTAAAAGACATGTAAATTTCAGTTAGAATCGTCTCAAAAAGCCTTATCCTATATGGTTTTTCGTGAACTATCAGGAATGAGATGTTTATTATTGTCATTCCTGTAGTATTGCATATTGCACATGATATCCCACCATGTTAATATATACATTTGATGACCGAATGGAAAGAAATCATACGGAAGACTTGCATAAGAAAAGATGGCACGAGCATGAGGCCGGGCATGTATACAGGCTTTTTGCAACCAAAATTCCGTCCAAAGCATACACCTAGCTCCAGCTTTTACATTTACATTATCATGTGATCAGATGGGCAGCCACCGTTATGGAATAAAACACCAGTACACGACTGTCCACTTCGTGTGTGTGTGGGGTTGGTAGCAGATAGGTATGTCGAATCAGCAAGCAAAGCAGACGGACGTGCATGGACGCATCCGGTTTCGTGGATCGGAAGCTCGGGACACACGCATATGTGCATGCACCGGCGCCAGTGACTAGTGAGAGAGCGATATGTGCGAGTGAGGTGGACTCACGAGCGGCTCGCCTGAAAGTCGGCGTCGATCGCGCAGGGTGAGAGGGCGGACAAGAGGAGATGGCCGGATGGGATTGGGTCGTCGTTTTCCGCTTCGCTCCTACCCATGCAATCCCTGCTCCCCGTGTACATGCGCCCCTTCTTGTTCGATCGAAGCATTTGCGGATGTGCCTAATACTCCCCACCTCACCGTACAAGACTACGTGGTCGTTGCGTGTTTATCCGCCAACCTTGTACTAGGGGCAAACTTTTTATACCTTTTCAAATGTTTAAAATAAACTTCTTGTCCTTACAAAGTCTAACAACACTTTAAATGTTCCAATACTATTCTATGCCCTCTTCGTCTAACTCCACCGGTAACAGAGCTGTGAAAAGACGATTTTGCTTCTATATTCAGATTTTTCTTAAATTAAAAAATATGAGTTTAAAAGTTTCAAAAAATTATGAAAAGGAATTCCATGTGCACATATGTGTATAAATTATTAACTATAAAATTCCAGGAAAAAATAATTTCATTTGTTAACTCAAAATTTTTATAAAGTGTATTTAAAATTCTTAGAAAATTAAAAGTGTACTTAAATGTCTCAAAAAAATTGAAAAACATTTATGTGACATGATTGAATATGTACGAAGTGTAAAAGTAGGGAAAAATACTTTAATTTATGGCCTACGTCTATATGAAAATAAGAGTTGAAAAGTAGTGCTAAAATGATTATTATGGAAAAGTTAACGGTAGACTCGACGGTAAGGATACATAAGGGTAGTTTAAATAATTGTAGGAGTACTAAAGGTTATCAGATTTTCTAAAAATAAATATTTCATTGTCAGTTTTTGTAAGGTGTAGAAAATTTTATCCCGTCACTACTACAGGATAGCTAATCCCAGTCGGTTCATAAACATCATCCTAGGCGGTTTACATGACCGACGGGGATTAATGGTATGAGATGTGGAGGTCCAATCCTAACTGGTTCACCACCTGTCTATCCCAAACGGTTAGGCAAAATAACCACATGCGATCTATATAATATTCCAGACGGTTCGGCCAATCAACCACCTGGGATCTATCTCATATCCCAGATGGTTCGTTCGAGCAACCGCCTAGGTTCTGTCTCATATCCTTGGCTGTTTTGCTGGACAACTGCCTGGGATCTGTCTCATATCCCAGGCGTTTTTCACATATCCCAAACGGTTGTGTTGTGGAATCGGTTGGGATATCAATTTACTGAACCAGAATTTTCCTGGTTTTTCGGCTAACTTTATGAATTGCTAGCCATGCCCTCTAAAAAATAGCAGAATAACAGAATCACGTAGCAATTATGACATATATCAAACAGATCCAATTCTCGCATGCATCAACTAGCAGAATCATAATCTCACATACATCAAAATTGTCTTGGATATCATCACATCTCATCTCATATGTATAATTGAACAAATTTGAAACCTAAGTAATTTCACATATCCACATTTCTTTGCATATTCCACATCTCACTAATCTGAACATACATATAGTTGCAAACATAAGTAACAAGGGGGTCAAAAGTGCACTTAATTTCGTTGCATAGGTAAACATATAGTCATAGAATTGCGAAAAATTAGTCTTCTAGTGGAACTCGCCATCTTTCTTAAGGACATCAGATAGTATGAACAAGACCAGGTCCCCTCGGATTTGTCGTATGTCTACATCAGACAAGGACTTCATTCTAATTTTGAACTCATCCTGTAATCATGAAGATTAAATTCACTAATAACTGTCAATTAGAAATTTTGGATTCATCATTGATAGGTTAGCTAACCTTATGATGTAGTCCCTTCACCCCATATAATATGAGCTTCATGTGGTGGCACACATAGTAACCACAAAAGCCAGTTCCAGCTGGCTGCTGGTGGCACTAAGATTTTTTTTGGTTATTTATGTACATGAAATTATTTGAAGTTTGATGAGATATGAGCTTGTTTTATATTAGCATTACCTTGTGTAACCAAAAATGTGTTTGAGAGTGTTTGGGCCACCTTGATTTTCAGATGCTGCCCATGCCCTACTTGGTAGGAGCAAACTTTGCTCAGCACAGATTTGCAAAATAAAGTAAAAATTGAAGAATGTACGGACAATTGTTTACTAACGTGTCAAGTAAATTATTGATTACGGACTAGTTCCTCTTTTTACACCTTAAGGAATCAAGGTAATATACCTTCTTCCATACCTTTTCGATCACGATCAAGATCCAGTGTACTGTACAGAAAACGATTTCACTTTAATAACTTACCCCTAGTTGAAAGCCAAAATGAGTTGAGGAGTGCATGCATCACTTACTCCTGGTTTCAGGCGAGACATATTACTTCTTTGTCCTATAGCTAGTGCAATGCGTTTGTGACTTATTGCTCGATGAGATCTCCATCTCGTGTTATGCTTTGCGTGGAGACCAAGTGTGGGTCTAGGTAACCTACCGGGAGGTTCTTTTTCTTGATAATTGTATCATGTATCTATGTAGACATACATAAGAAAACAAGGAGTTATATAAATGTATGAATGTGGGGGTATTATGGGAACGTAGACAAAAGTTGTGAACACTTACAATGTTCAGCATCTCATCAGGGATGCGTCCAATTCCCGGAGGTTGAAGAGATCAAATAAGTCCTCATAGTCTATTGTGAAAAATGATGGGTTATTCTTGAAATGATTAGCTTGGAATTGCACTACTATACCGGTTTCCCTTTGGATGCCTGGCGCAATAAAACTTTCTATTTAGTGAGCAAGCAAATAACCCCAATCAAACTAAGATCTTCATCGGATAACATTGGTTCTCTAATCGTGAACCTGTGAGCTAGCTACATGAAAGGGACATCCTCATATGTCTACTTTGCTTTCCCCTTGGCCCTCTTTTTTGTAATCCGTGCTGGAACACTTTTTGCAGTCCATGCTGGAACATTGGTTCTCCTTCCGAGACTCTGGTTCACTCGGGAAAGCTTTCCGCCAAGGGACGTACAACCCATAGCCCCGCGTACGACCTGATGCTTAGTATTGCCCAAAGCCTAGGAGAGTATATATTTTTCCCTATCGCTCACGAAGGAGCTTTGGGAAGATTCTGAACTCAACAACTCCTGCAAGATGCTTAGATGTTAGATCTCTTACTATCATGTTATGTAATAATCGCAAAATTTGAGAGAGGTAGTTCTCTTACCATTATTTGGTACACCTCCTGGTCAACAAGATTAGGGAAGGAGAACGTGCCCTTACAATCAGGATTTGCCCTAGCCCGAAGCTAGTCTCAGCCACTGGGGTTGTCGACACTGGAGAAAGGAGGTTTAGAACCCGCTAGTGGTGCCTCCTCGTCCTTCCTCTCCCATTGGCTTCTTGTAGCTACGTACCCCGACGTGCCAAGTCGATGGTGGTGTGTGTTTTTTTTGCGGCAATGGCCTTGTTTGCTTTGCTGTTACGGTGGAACTCATCCGCTCTCTTCATCTCCACAAAGATTTCTCAGTCTGCAAGATTAATGAACCCATACTTCTCAAAGGGCTATTTATCCTTTCCAACATGCTCTTTGAGTAAGAAGCTCTTGAAATTCTTCCATGACTTATCTGCCGCTGGACCTGCAGCGCTTCGCACGTCAGCTTGAAGATCGTCGAGGACTTCAAATGATAGCAGGATTTCATCCACCACTCCCTGGCGCTCCTCCTTATGAGCTACTTCCATGAGGTTAACATGATGTTAACTCGCTCCCACGCTATGATGCCACAAATTGTTTTAAACTTCTTCATCGTCTGTTCGGTTGAATAGGGGCTCCAGAGTACTCATCAACCGCAGCGACAACAAATCTGCCATCTCGCTTCCGTGATTGCTTTCGACCTTGCGTTTTGTTGTTGTGGAAGAGTCTGGCATGTCAGGTGGTGGCGACCCACTTGGCGGGGATGAATTCTCGCCGTACATATCTACCTAACTCTCTAAATTGTCCAGTTTTCATGCTTTAGAAAAAAGAAGTGAGAGGCAATAAAACAATTTACAATAAAACATGCACTAGCACTGTCTTAGCTAGGTATATGATAGTGGACAGATTAACATCCACTGATATAATACCATAGTGAATTACATGCACCAATTAGTTCAACAAAAAACTAAACTCTAGTTCAGACTAGAGTAACAATTCCCTAATGCTTGCCATGTCTTCTTTTATTAGTGCTTGCCATGTCATAAGATCAAAAACCAACTATTCTTGAGAAAGCTGAAAATTGTGCCATCGCATGATCGTGTGTTGTTATTAGGTCACTACTATCAAGTGAGACGAGAATATAAATGAAAACTATGAACAACTATTTTTTCCAAGCATATTTGAGGTTAGAGGTAATTACAATAAAACATCCACTAGGACTGTCAAAAAAGAGAGATTTGAACCGGTGGCGGTGGCAGCGATGGCGGTGGAGTCGAGCTCGGTGGCGGCGATGGCAGTGGAATCAAGCTCGGGGGCCGCGGTCCTCCTCGTTGTCGGTAGGGCCTGGGGACGGAGGTTACGGCAATGCGGTGGCGGAAGGGCTCGATGGCGGAGGTGCTATGGCTCAGGGGCGGTGGTGATAGGGCTCAGGGGCGGCGGTGGTAGGGCAGTACTACTTGGGGGCTTGGGGGCTTGAGACGATGAATGAGAGAGGTCGTGCGCGGGGTTGGTATATGGAGTGGAGTATATCTCAGACGGCTATAGAGGAAAACCATCTAGAATACACCTTATCCCAAATGGTTCACAGGGAAAACCATCTGGGATGTTTAATTTATCGCAGACAATTCAAGGGAAAACCATCTGGGACATTTGTCTTATCGCAGGTGGTTATAGGAAGAACCATCTGGGATATTTATGTTATTGCAGAGGGTAACATGGGAAAACCGTCTGCGATACACCTTATAACAGGCGGTTAATCGTGGGAACCATCTGAGATATTTATCACAAAGGAACTCGATCATGTGCACAGAACATCTCACAGATTTTGATAGTTTTCACAACAATAGTATTTGAATAAGAGGTAGTACTCAAAAAAATACATACATCGATTTCATGTGCACAGAACATCACAGATTTCACAGTTTTCACAACAATAACTACAAATGAACTCAACATTGTAGGGGTTAGTTCTCCAATTGTGCTCCTGAGAGGCTCAAAGGTCAAGGTCCAAGTATGCTCCAATCTGTTCATCAGTTACATGTGCTTACACTCAATTGTAAGGGTTAGTTATCATAGACTTGACAGAATTATCATGGCATATTTATTCAAATTCATGATATAATTGGCATAAGTCATCACTAATAGCACAAAAATAGCTCAATTCAGCACTTATCTATAACATACACATTTTATTCCTCATTTACTTGCATATTTCCTTTAAATAGTAGCCCTTCATGATGATCATCGCGTGCATAGGTAGCCTCGTCAGGTAGTACTTTGTTGACCCTTATGCAGCCTCTAATTGGACGCAAATCATCAAATTGATTATACTCTTCCTCGTCCACTACATTCTCGACTCCGACTATTTTTCCTTTTCCTTGCATCACCACATAACGCCTTTTATTTGACGGGTCGGTAACATAGAAGATTTGGACAACCTGGTTGGCCAGTATGAATAGTTCCTCTTTGTATGCAAGGCAGTCGAGGTCAACAGTGGTGGCACCGTACTTGTTGACGTGAACATGTTGGATATTGATCCAACGACATCGAAATAATGTAATTTTGAAATGACCATAATCGAGCTCCCATATATCCTCTATAGACCCATAGGACGAGCTTCTCTTCCCAGCAGCATCAAATGCATCTATACAGACGGCGTTGTTCTGATTTGTTATCACAACTCATTTTTCTAAAACCTGAAAATTAGGAGTAACAAAAACTTTTTGAGCTAATAAAAATATTCAAACCTTGTTGTCTCTCTCGTAACGCTTTCGTCGTCTGGTATATCTACCAGGTGATCCCCCTTTTCCCTCTCGATGCATGTGTTCAAACCTTCATCACCATGATCACTTCACGAAATTCCACCTTGCGTCTCTCGACGTGAGGCAAACTCCAACGTTGAACTGCAAACTCTATGAATAGTTATTAGAAAAACCCCGATAAATTCTTCAAGGGTATTCTTGTATATCTTAGCTCAAATATGCAATGGGACCCTTAGCTCAAAATCATTTAAAATATTTTAAACATCAGTTGAACTGTTCATGAAAATCTAAGTGAAACACTAAGTTGTAAGCTTCAAAAAGGGTCACGATTCTTGTAGAACTTACTCCTTCTACAAGGAACCCATTTTTGCACGAAGACCACATGCATCTTATTCTCTTCCTCCTACAAAGCTCCAGATAAAAGAGGTCAAGGTCCTTGCACTTTTTTCTCTATCTTTGGCCTTCCTTCCTGTCCCTTACACCTTGGTAGATGCCGTCGCTGATCTTAGCATCCAAGCATAGCAACCAAGCCCCCTTCTTTTCCTCCCTATCACTGCTACTAGAGCCACTTTCATCATCCTCACCTAAATTCGGTGCCCGAACTTCCCTAGTCTCCCATGTGGCCACAGCAGGCAGTGTCAGCCTTGCTCTTCCCTAAAAGCTAAGCCAAAGCTCCCTCTTACCTCTTTCCCCTCAATTCTTTTTTTCTCTCCTTGCTACTTCTTTCCATGTTACACCACTCATCAATTCACCCGAGTTCGGTGCCTACCTTCCTCTGTTGTTCTACAACACAGGCTAGCTAACTTCCTTTGCCCCTTAACTCCTTCCCTCCTCCTTTATTTATCCCATGGCCGTATCTTCTTTCCTCCTCCCGAGCTCAAATGTTCAACCATTTTCCCCATCCTCTTCTCCCTGAGAAGCTCTTCTCTCCATTTTTTGTAAAATGCGCCCCTGCTACTACTTCTTCTCCTTCTCGAGCTCCACCCGAGCTCGAGCTCTTGTTCTACTCCCCTTGGCCATTCCTTTCGCTGCATCCCTAGGGACGAACTGCTCTATCTCCCAAGCTCCTTCCCTACTCCCTCACCCTCCTCTGGCCGAGACAAGCTCGAGTTCCTTCCTCCATTCTCTCCTCAAGCTTCCCAAGCCCCATCTCTTTGCCATTCTTTCTCCCTGGAAATCCCCTTCTTCATTCGGTTCTTCAGGCCGAGCATCCAAGCCCGAGCGCCGCAGTCGAGAAAGCCAGGTTGTCGCCGTCATAGAGCTCCCGAGCTGTCGCCGCTGCCGGTGGGACTCTCATCACGCCGCCACAACACCCATTGGCTCCGTGCGCCTCGCCGAAGCCACCGAAGAGGGGCGTCCCCACCACCACCTGCCTCAGCCGGAGCAGTCAGACCCCCTGCCTTACCTTCCACTGCTAAGCTCATCGGAGCATCAAATTCCAGCCTCACCCGGTCCTCCCTCTCCAGCTCCCGCCGCGAGCCGGTAGCACCCCTCCTCCTGGCACGGCGCCACCCCAACTTCAGCAATGCTTCTGTCTCCCCTTTTCTCTCCGGTCCGGGGATTGCAACCGCCGGGAGGCCAGTCTCCCTTTCCTCTGGCGGGGAGCTTCACTGTGGCTACCACACAAGCTCGCCGACCATTGTTTCCCTAGCGTTGCCCCAATCGACCAGATCCGCCGCCATTTTGTGCCACTTTGCTGGACGCCGCCCGTTCCCAGTTGATCTCGCACCGTCGGTAAGCCCTCACCGAATCGCCATCGTCCACTACTTCCCTCGGGTCCAACTCCCTCTCCTAATCGCCCTAACCACTTTCTTAACTGCATGCTAAAAATGGCTAATTCCATTTGCCCTCTAAACCACCACCAACTGCCGGACCTGCCGGTATGATCAAGTGGAAACATATTCTCCCTAATACGTTCGACCCCTCTGGACGTGTACTCATCCATTTACTCAAGTCTTATTACGTTTTCTCTTCTGAAGAAGTGTAGTTCCCCTCAAAGCACTCGAAGCACCTCTTTGTACACCTTCTCCTCTCAAAGACGTAAACCCCGCCACTTCACATTTCCTCCCCTCGGCTTCACATTCCTCCTGAACCGAAGACGCCTCTACATTTTATGCCTTCGACATCACCCATATTTTCCCTCTGATCTAACCAGTGGGCGTCCTCTGTTTAACAAACATCGAACAACTGTTTCTCTCTACGTATTCATCTGAATCACTCTATTATTTTTTGGAACTCCTCTAGAATCAAAATCTACCTACTCATACTAGTTTCATAATTTTTGAAATTATTGAGATTTCAAATTTGAATTCAAATCAAATGTAGCCCTAAAACACCTACCTCCTCGTATATAGCTCCAAATGACCTTGTTATTTCTCCCAACAACATCTACAGACATGTAAAACATTTTTGAGTCAAGTAGAATTTTAATTTTAAATCTTTTACACATTAACTCTATAAAGGGATCTAGAACCCTAGATATCCTATAAATGATCATAACTTAGTATATTGCTCCAATAGCTTTGCTAGTAAAATTTCAGAAAATTTCAGTAGTCACATTTACACTCTGGACTCGAGTAAAACATGAGAACCAAGACCATCTTAACACTAAAAGGTGGTTAATCAAATGAGCTAGAATTCCTAGTGTTACGAAAAATCCTTATTTCATGTGATGAGAACCCTTCCTACCTCATTGAAAACCCTAATAACAGTTGAGCCTAGAGCACATCTTTTAAGAATTCATGAGCGTATGTCTGGTTCACGATTGATTCTTGTTTGCTTCTTTGCGCCGTTGTTTATTCGGTGTTTTTTTGACGTGTAGTTCCGGCGCTACAAGGCCTTGCGCAAAGGATCCCAGAAGGTTATTACAACCAGCTCAAGCTCAAGACCTGGCCAGTATTGCATGCAAGCATTCCCACTTTGATATATTGAATCCCATACATGTCAAAATTTAAATATTCTGTTAGCAACTCTGCATGCTATGTGTGTATCAACAATATTTTGTGCTAGACCTAGAAATATCCTATAGTTGCATGTGACATAGGTCTGGGAATCTAACCCTTGTAACTCTACTAATACCTAGCCGGTCATCGTATGACCAGCAATATGAGGGATATAGGCAATAGCCATGTTTAGACCTGCTATAGAGGAAAAAACCTAATTTTTGCTGGATACATGTGAAACCCCTTGGTTATGGGGTCAAACCCTTGGGAAGGCGTACACCTTCCAAGGCGAATGTTTGAAAGTGATGTTTGGCAAAACCCCAAAATAAAATGAGGATGATTTTGATTCAGGCGAAAACAGTAAGTGGGGATCAGAGGAAATGGTTGTAGCATGTAGAGACATGGCTATGAGATGATGATATGCAGTCTTGCTCGAATCAGTTAAGGACTGAACCTAAGTGCCGCTCGACCAAGTTCACCCCATACGTCCACATGGTCTTTGTGGAAAGAACTTGGCTAATTACCTTGTCGAGTGCTAGTCTTTGGACCCATGGGCAATAAGAAGAGAAGTGACTAGGTGGATGACTATCCCTAGAGAACCTCCATGTTGCTACGTAGAAAGTTGTTCGACACAAAGATGAGTCCACTTCGGGTTATGTGTCGGGGATTGCCAAACATGAATGAAACTGGGTAGAGCTCATCTAGCAGATCTAGCCCTAATAAAAAAATGGGGGAATATCTCGTTGTAATAACCTTGCCAGCACACCTCGCGAAGTGTGCCCATCGACCTCTGGCAACAAGGGGGACTTACATCTTGTGGGTAACACCGTACAACCTCTACAGAGTGTTAAAATCTATTTGAATAGCCGCGTCCTCGGTTATGGACACAACTTGGAAAGGCCACACACTGATTAGACTAAGTTTTGGTTGCAAAATCTTGGAAATGGGATTAAAGATGTGGGCATGATGTGTCCACAGTGTACAGTATGAGCTACAAGCTGGTAGTGAGAAACTACAGAACTGAAACCTAGCCTGTGCTGCGAGGCGGTAGCACGGGTAGGCTTTAAGGATTCCCTGAGGTGATACAAGGGTTATCGGCCTCTAGTTGACAATTGTCAAGATGTAACTTTCGGCACCAGATACTGACCCGTCAGAGACGAGTTTGCTTTCATAAATGTTTTTGAATATGCTTTTATCATATTTCGAATCAGAACTTACTTTTTCGCTCAACAATCAACTTAGGGTAGAGCCACTTTCTTGAACAAGCCTTTCATGAACTACATCTGTTATACTCTCCCTGCGGGATGCTTGCGAGCACATTTAGTGTACTCACCTGGCTTGTTGATTTGGCCAGACGAAGAAGACGTTGACTCCAAAGACAACGATTGTATTCGCGAAAGTTAGGGCGTAACCCTAGTCAGTTGCCCGTCGGGTATGGCATATTCATGGGTCATCTCACTGTTTGATTTCTGCTGCAAGATTCTAGCCGGTGGGCTACAGGTATAATACCTCGGCTAGACGGTCTATTTATTTATCATACACTGATATGTGCGAGTATATCAATGATATACAGGTTAACTTGTGTGTACTGGCCATTGATCATGGGACCAGTACAGTAAACACAAGGGATTATCCAGCCTTAAAACCAGGTACGCAACATTTGTGCTCTTCATGTCCTACTTTCTTGTGTAAAATGTGTATCCATTTATATCGTATAATTGCCAAGTGACAACTTTGAATGTTGGTCCCTTTGCTCACCAGTTAAACATATCAGTTGACGATCCCTGACGCAGTTGATTCTTGAAACATAAGTTGAACTTTTTGTTGTGCCCTTTTCTCTTCCAAGCATCCCTCGCCTTTGGATAGTCTTGTCCTAGCTTGGCCTTGTACTCCTCGATATATGAGGACACGGAAGTCGTGTGTTGTAGTACAGTGAAATGGGCTTGCGCATGGCCAACCCGATCGGCACCCATAGCTTTCCTTCCGATGGTCCCAATGCCTTTAAGCCTTCCCTCATGGCAAGATCTAGGAACACCTACGGCTCGGTTTTAGCCATGTGGTCCACGTAGAACTCAACAACTTCTTTAGCTGTATAACCTTCTACGATGCTGCCCTCCGGTCGATATCGATTCCTCACATAAGCCTTGAGAATTCCCATGTACTGCTTGAACGGATACATGCTACGAAGGAAAACTGGGCTACGCATCTTTATCTCGTGCACAAGGTGAATAATAAGATAGACCATGACATCAAAGAACGACGATGGAGAATACATATCAAGCTGACAAAGAGTGATCACCACCTCCTCTTGCAATTGATCAAGTTCAGAGGGATCCATGACCTTTTGTGAGATCTTGTTAAAGAATGAACATAGCCTCATAATTGTTTCTCGAACCTTGATCGGCAGAATATTTCGGATCGCAACTGGCAGCATCTATGTCATCATAATTGACAATTGTGAGATTTCGTGCCAATTAATTTCAACTCCTCCATCGAAACAAGCTTTTTTATGTTCACAGATTAGCCGGACGGAATTTTGACACCATGCAAAAACTTGCACAATTCGGTTCTCTCAGTCTTTGATAGTGTAACAAGATAGGGGGAGATAAGTTCGCCCTTTGTCGGTTACTACTGGTGCCAACTTAGGTCGAATGCCCATACCGGCCAAGTCCAATCGTGCCTTAACTCCATCCTTTGTTTTCTCCTTAATGTTAAGTAACAGATCGATCACATTGTCACACACATTTTTCTCAATGTGCATGACATAGATGCAGTGACGAACTTCTAGATCCTTCCAATAAGGTAAGTTCCAGAATATAGATCTCTTCTTCTAGGTGGGCGCCTTCTCAAATGTCGTCAATTTACATCCCTTTTCAAGCATAACATTGAATTCTTAACCATCTCATAAAAACCTCTGTCCCGAGATAAGGCCTTGGTGTTGAACCGCGCTCTGTATTTTCGTCGAATTGCTTCTTCAACTTGTGATATGGGTGATTTCTTCGCAGGAACCTACGGTGCCACATGTACACGGTCTTGCGTGAGTTCTTCAGGTACGCGCCTCTACATTATCATCTATGCAAGTAACACATGCATTGCCTCCTTTCGTAGTTTGGCCCGACATATTACTAAAAGCAGGATAATCATAGATAGTGCAGCACAACAAGGATCATAGAGTGAAGTACTCCTTTTTGAACGCATCCCATACCTATACCCCTAGATTTCACAGTGTCTGTAGGTCATTGTACAATGGTGCGAAGTACACAGCGATGTTGTTATCAGGTTGCCTTGGCCCTTAAATAAGTACCGACATCATAATATACGTCCGCTTCATGCACAACCGAGAGAGATTGTAAATACAGAGAAGCACAAGCCAAGTGCTATGTCGGCTGCTCATGCTGCCAATAGGATTCATTCCATCTGTACTCAATTCGAACCTTATGTACCTCACTTCGTCACCAAAGTATTCATACTTCCTATCAATGTTTCTCCACTGTACGGCATCCAAGCAGTTTCTGTACTTTCCATCAACATTCCGCCCCTCGGCATACCAATGCATCAGTTCAGCCTCCTTTGGATTTGCAAATAAACGCTTTAGGTGGGGAATTACTGGTAGGTACCAAGCAACCTTCGTTGGAGTTCCATTAATCGCTTCCTCACCATCCTTGACATCATCTAGTTCAGTACTCTTGCGCTTGTAGCAAGATGCTTTGCACACAGGACATGAATGCAAGTCTGCATACTCTTTACAGTAGAGTATATAGTCATCAGCGACACGAATGTATTCTTTCAACTTCCAATCCCAAAGGACAAAGAACTTGCTTGGCTTTGTACATGGTTATCGGTAACTGATTTTCCTCTTGGAGCATGTCTGCTAATAGGCCTAAAATATCACAGTGAAGCTCTTGTCAGACCATCTGTTGCTTGCCTTCAATTTCAATAGCTCAAGAATGGTCGACATGCTTGTGAATTTTGGCTTGCATCTTGGGAATAATGGTTTTTCCGAGTCGGCCGTCAATCTACATAATTTACTATGATTAGCATCGTCAAGGTCGTTCCCCTCAGCATCCCAAAGCATCTGATCCAAATTGTGTATTTCATTATCTTCTAATAACTCATCATCGTCATCTGCAGTACAAGCAACTATATTTGGAATATTACTGATTTCATCATCGGCTCTGTTAATATCTTCATGTATGACGACCTCCTCCTCACCGTGCTTGGTTCGACATGTATACCCATCTTTGAAACCCCTTTGGATCAAGTGTCCTTCGATCTGCCTTGCATTGTCAAATATCTTCACATTATCACAGTCAATGCATGGATAATATATGTATTCACTCCCCTTATTGAGCATTACCTCTTTGGCAACTCTTCTAAAATCAATCAAGCTCTTAATGTACTCATCACTCACACGACTACAAGTGTACATCCATCTACGCTACGCATTAAATATTTAAATTCATTAGCGTAAATTACAATTATTACTTCTATTTAACAAGAATAATTTATATTATTTCATCATAAATTTAATCTTTCATTAACTAATTATAAAAATGCTAAATCATCGATCATCTCTATCTCTTTTTTCTATGCCAACACTAGGGGAATCATCACTATTCAATCCATTCATCTCTCAATTCTCTCTATTGTCTCCATATCTAGCAACCTTCATCTTATAACTTCAACCCCCAAGCCAAATAATTCACCACTAGGGAAATCGTCACTATTTGATCCATTCCTCTCTCAATTATCTCTCTTGTCTCCATGCATTGCTAGCAACCTTCGTCTAATTTAAACACCAAATCAAATAATTCAACACATTTCTGTAGTTCTTACTTTTGACAAATGAAATGAAAAATACATGCAATTAATGGAGTAAACTACTCTAATGTGATTAGGAAGCTTTACTAACCTTTCAAAATCAATAGCCAATAGATCTTCAATATCTCTTGCAAATCCTCCCTCTCCACTCCAAAAATCACCCCAAATTGCCTTTATTGCACCGACTTGAAAAAACCTAGATCCAGATCTGTTTGGTGGGTGGTCGGGCGCGGGCAATAAAGGCAGGATATAGCCTAGCCGGCTAAATAGAAATAGTCAGGGATACTAGGATTATCCTCGGCTGTTTCTGACAAAAACCTTCTAGGGTATATCACAGATGGTTGTTTTGTACAAAACCATCCGGGATATGGTAACACATCCCAACCGGAACTATCTGAGATTGTGATCCATCAGAAGCAACTATTTTGCCTAGAATTTTTCTGAGATAGTTTCCTATTTTTAACCGTCTGGGATTAGATTTATCCAAGACTGTTCGGCCGAACCATCTGGGATTAGGCGTTAGATATACTTGTTTCGGGACTAGTGTGTACCTTATTGGCCTATCTTCGTATTAGTACTCCTAGACACTTGCACGGTATCTTTTGGGCAAATCATTAGCTAGCATACTAGCATAGTTGCATGTGATGACAGAGGTTTTGTACAAATAGTTTAGCAAACACTTCATAGCTCTACTGGAAAACATTCGATCACTTAGGTTCTCGTTTTGCGAACTTATTTCTACTAAAGTTGCCTTACCACCCGGGAGGCGAACACCGTCGTAACCGTCGGTCCTCCCTTTCTTTATCTTCCATTGTGGCAATCACCAGTGCCTGCCGCGGCAGTGGCGGATCTCGCGTAATACCCTAGAATTTTAAATATGGAAATAACCGGATTCATAAAGAAAGATTAAAAAATTGACTTTTGAACCGTAGCTCGGATGGATAATCAGAGATCGTAGATACACCCGCCTTGTCAAATTAGTCTAGGTGGAGCATACATTTGTCCAAATCGAAGCCCTAATGAATTTTAAGAAGGCACACTAAGTTTGGATCTTTAGGTGTGAGCTAGGTTATGGAATTCAACTCTAAACCGAATTTCGATTAATAAAATTATATATACAAGGGGTTCCGTGGAGGCAACCTCCATCGACCAACACCCGAGCCAGAAAAAAGCCAAAACTAGCCCCCCACGAGTTGCAATGCCAGGACTAGCCCCCTCCCCAGCAAAACGGCGCAAATGTCTCTGCGAAGTACTGGGCACCTGACGCGTGGCAAAGTGGCGGATCCGGCGTGTGACGTGGCTAGATCGCGCTTCCCGCACGCGACCACCCACACAGTCCGCGGCAGGCCTAGACCCGCGCACATGGCCTGCGATACCCGTGCGGTCGCGGCTAGGGAGAACAACTAGTGTATTGTTTGCTATTTTGGAAAGAAAACCAACTAGGCTAGTTGGCTTGGTGAGTAAGAGCAAGAGTATAAGATTTTGGGTTCAATTCCTAGATCTAGCAAATTTTTATTTCCCCCACAATACCAAACAATTTTCTAGAGCTCTAACAAAATTTAAAATTTTGCTATAGCGTGGGGACAATAAAATTTTTTATTTCCCGCACTATTAAACCCAGCAATACATTTTTTTATAAACTTTAATAAAATTTATACATTTTAATAATAAATTTTTTCATTCCCCGCACTATTAAACCCAGCAATAAATTTTTTTATACACTTTAATATTTTTTATTTTTTATTAAAGTGTAAAAAAATTTATTGCTGGGTTTAATAGTGTAACATCCCAAGTTTAACCTTGTTTAGTGTGCATCATAGCATATGCATGAGTAAAATTTGAGAAATTTTGGAAAATTTGAGAAATTTTGGAAAATTTGAGAAAATTTTAGTTTGAAATTTGTTTGAAAAGGAGCAAGATTCAAAAAAATCAGAAAAAACTAAAAAGGAAAAATTTAAAAACCTAATCAAACCCCCCCGGGATGGGCCCTCTTGGGGCCCATTTCCTTCCCCCCCGGCCCACCTGCCTCGCCCCGCTTTCCCTCCCCCTCTCCCCGCTGTCCCGCCCGCCTAGGCCTCCTTCCCTCTCTCCCCGGCCCACTTTCCCCGCTCCCGGCCCACTTCCCTTGGCCCGCCCCCTCCCCAACCCTATCTCCTCGCCGCCCTTATCCGCTCTCCGCCGTCGCCGAGAGTGCCACCGAGCTGCTTGCCACGGCAAGCAGCCGACCGCCTCTCGCCACCTCCTGCCTCGGAATCGTCGCTGCCATCTTCCCTTATTCCTCTCCTCCCGGTTGACCGCCTTCCTCTCTCTCCCTCTCTCTCTCCCTCGCCGCCCCACCCCTCGCCTCGGTGCCACTCCGTCGCCTCCTCCCCGTTGCCGCGCCGCCCCGACCCGAGCCGCACCGCCGCGTCGCGGCTCCACCCCCCGCCTCCTCGCCGTCGCCGCCCCGTCTCCTCACCCGGCCGCCCCTCTCGCCTCCGCCGCCTCTCCACCGCCTCGCCGAGCTCCTCGCCGTCCTCCCTGTCGCCACCGCCTCCTCCCCCGCCTCCTCGTCGTCACCACCCGTCGCCTCCCCCGCCTCCGCCTCGCCGCTACTCCACCTCCCCACGCCACCTCGCCTCCGCCCCTCCCGGTAAGCCCCGCCGCCGCTCGCCCGCCGCCTTACCTCGCCGCCGCTCGCCGCATTTCCCTCCCTGGACCTCGCCGCCAGCGGCGCCGCGCCAGGCGACGGCCTCACGCCAGCCAGACCGAGCCAACGGCCGGGACCCGACCGAGCCCCGGCATAATTAGGGCATTAATTGCCCTATTAAATATGTCGTTAGGACATATTTATTACTAATCATTGGTCATTAATTGCTAAGTGTAATTAATGTTAATAATTACTGTTCGGACATCATTAATGCTAATGATTATTAATTAACTCTAATCTGACACATTAATGATAGTGATTAATGCACCAATTGATTCGGTTTAAAGTACTGTGTATGACATGTGGGACCCAGCCGATAAAATTTAAATAAAAGAAAGAAAATAGAAATTTATGACAAGTGGGCTCTACCTGTCATTGACTCAGTCAACTTTGACCAGAGATGACCATGGGGCCCACATGTCATTCTTTGAGGCTAGTATTGAATTGAGTAATAAAAATATTTATTATTTAATATTAATTTTATTTACTGAGAAAAATATAAAAAGGGTATTTAAATTGATTAAATCTTAAAAAATTCCTAGAAAATTCATTTTTAATCAGAAAATGTAAATAATATATCAAAATGTTTAGAAAAATGAGATCTACTCAAGTATGTCATTTTCATACATGTTTGAATGCTAGGAAAAATATAAATGGCTAAAAACTCAAATTAGGGTTTCCCCGATTAGCCGAAAGTCGTCGGATCGCGATATCTCGAGCGTCCGGACTCCAATTAAATTGATTCCACTTCCATGAGTCTTCATTTTGAATCCTCTATGCCATGGCATGCATTTTATATCATGCTGATGTTCATCATTGTGATGTTTATTATCTCGCCCCTTTTTCCGATGTTTTCGTTCTTCCTGATAGAGCTGGAAGATCTCGAAGCCTATAATCTCGAGCAGGAACAAGGTTTAATAGCCGAACCACAAGGCAAGCAACCCTTTGAACATTTTGTGATCATCCTGCTGCTTGCAACTTATTAATTGTTTCCAAAACCCTATCGCATGCGTTCAGCTTATATTTTATGTTAAGTGCTAGCTCTATTCCTTACATAACTTACTTTGTTGTTCAATCAGCACCACCATCCCTCCCAACCTATTTAGAGTAGTATAGTTGTTGCTTCTAAGTTACTTATATAGTTAATGATGCTTAGACATGCTTAGTCATGTAAAAGTCGTAATTCCTTGGATGGCAGGCAAAACACAACATTCTGGGTGGGTTATTTGATAGATGGGTGTTCATCGGGAAGTAACTAATGAATTTGATTAATAATGATCGGATTTAGACGAGAGACCATGGTTGGAAGCATGGTGGATTGTCTCTTTTTCCCACAAGGACCGGTTACCGGTGTCCTTTTGAACCAAGATTAGCGGGTGGTATAATGGGCCACCCACAACTGAATAATTTGTCTAGACTTGGGTTATGAGCTGCATAGTTTGCCATTTCCATTTGCTAGGTGAGCGAAAAAGGATGTGATGTGGTGCCTTAATATAGGTGTAAGGGTTACACACGGTCCGGGACTGGGGGTGTATCACCTGCTACAACTTTTGGGATCGTGTCAGGGTACCGACCGGACTGGTGCACACGAATTAGCCCATTAGTGTGGCTCATACTTAAATCGAAAACATTGTAAAGGTCGTGTTCAATCACACTCTGCTAACACACCTCATAAAGTGTGTCTTTGGCCTAGCATTAAGAGTCGATTGATACGTGTAGGTAAAGATGTACACTCCTGCAGGGTTTGAACTATTTGAATAGCCAACTTGGTAAGAATCCGCATCGAATTAGACAACTACAACAATACTCTAAAACATGCCAACTCTAAGGTTGAGGTGTTAGCGATTGCTTCCTCCCTGGTGGTTGAGGAAGAATCGAGGGTTTAAGTGTTCGGTGGTCTGTAATAGATTTCTGTATGAAGGTTTCACTCATCTCCTTTAAAAGCAATCCAGTAGTCAATTTCATTCTACTTAGAAAGTATTGTCAAATGGATAATCAGCGTTCCACAAAATAGTCCACAATTACCCCCTTATTGAAACCTGTTGCATCTATTACTAATTTACCTTGTAAGTCTTGCGGAGTATAATTTTTGTACTCACCTTGCAGCTATTGATAATTTTGTGCAGAGGAAATCATCCCCTCAACGGATGGTTTCTATATAGAGATCGATACCAACAACGACTAGTCGCTGAGAATCCCAGGCAGTGGTCCTACCCAGGGTTCGGCAGCTTGGTTTGTTCTGCTGCCATCTTTTGGCCCTGCCTTTTTGGCTTCTTAGCCATGTTAAATCTTCCGCTGTGTAATAGACTCTTTGTGTAAATTATGTTGTTAAGTTTCAAGAACAACTAGTATTATTGCAGTTTCAATCGTAGAGTTGCTGTTGTGATACTTGTTTGTTCTCACCTGCCTCATTTGCCTTGCGTGTATGTTATTGAAGCACATGGTGCGGGTGAAAGAGCATCTAGGCCCCTAAATAGTTTTGATGGTTAATGGCAACCCAAACTGGAATCTAATATTTACAATGAGTGTAAGCAGGATGATTAGGTTCTTGGAAGAAGAGTCATCCAGGAAAGGATGACCACCCAAAAATACAAAGGTGGTTTCCCAGGATAAGAAGATAGCGGCGCTGGGTAGCTGTGCCACAGCTGTGAAGAAGCCGGTGCTGTGCAAGGAGTTGCAAGCAAGGTGAAGGTTGCTTGATGCGTCAAGAGCCGTGACTACAGTTGGTGGAAGCTGAAGCCTAGGTTTGCTAGTTTTCTTGAGTCCTTAGAAAACAACTATACTATCAAGAGGGATGAAGTAGCAATGATTGTTGGAGGTTCTCTCCTGAGTAGGCATCAGACTTAGTTGTGTGCGTTGAGGACATGTAATGTGCCAAGACCGGGCTAAGTAGTGAGGCTACATCAATTAGGGTTTCACCTGTGTCAGTCTTTGGTGACACAGGTGTCGGTCTGCCTGAGCCGGTTACCGCTGTGCGTTGTGATTGACTGTGTCACCGGTGCCTGTCACCGGTGACCCACTTAATCCTACGTGGCATGAGTGTAACGGTCAGGTGCCTCTGGACCATATATATAGGGGACCAGGGGAGGTCTTGGACCTTAACCTTTGCAATCTTTGCCAACCTTTGTGAATCACTTTCGACCGTTGCAAACCTCTCTTCTCCTGAACAGAAGCCAATCTTTCTAAGTCTTAGTTCAAGAGAGGGTTAGAGCTTTGACCAAAGAGCACTGGTTCCTCCAATAGTTTGCGTTGCAGATTCCTTATTGGAATGTCTACTCCTAGACGGGTGTAGGAATTGCTGGTGACCTTCCAAACTTGTGTGGGTTGGCCCAGTAGTTTGTGAAGGTGATCTGAAGTCTACCTGCTGCAAGGCGAAAAGACTTCCACAAGCTAAGGCAAGAGACCTGAATGCTCGGGTACTCGGAGAACAAGCACGATTCAGTGCTGGCTATCTCTTTGGAGTAGTCTCTCCAACGGAGACGTACTTCTCTGAAAAGAGTGGGAATTTCGGTGAAAAATCCCTTGTCTCTCTGAGTACTTTTTATTCTGCATTTACTTGCTCATCTGGTTGCATGCTTGTATGATTCACTGATATACATAATCTAGCTGTGACTTTTACTTCTTTGCCTGTGTTAATTTAGCTATGTCACAGTTGTCTTATTGCTTGTCTCATATCTGTGCAAGTTGTCTGTTACACAGCTATCTGTCTTTTACTTTTGCTTAGGGTTGCCAGTACGCCTGTGTTAGGTACCTGTGTGACAGCTGTGTGTTAATTTACATATCAAACACTGCCTAAGTGTCTGACCTGTCACACAGCTAGCTGAACCCTTCAACCTGTTAGGCTTTAATCTTGATAAATTGAAGTAATTGTGTAAAATTGGTTAGCCTCCTATTCACCCCCCTCTAGTCGGCACCTACGATCCTTTCAATTGGTATCAGAGCAGGTTGCTCTTTGAATTGGCCTAACAGCCAGAGTTTAAAGGATGTTGAGCTATGAGGATAAAATCCCTATCTTTGATGGAACTAACTATGCATTCTGGAAAAGAAAGATGCAAATGCATCTTATTGCCATAGATCCAGATGTTTGGGAAGTTGTGAATACAGGTTACATGTTGGAACACACCATAATACCAAGCATCAATGACAAGAGAAATATCCAGAACAATGCAAGGGCTGCCACAGCTATATTCATGGGTCTCAAAGAACATGATTACAACAGAGTCACCACAATGGATTCTGCCAAGAAAATCTGGGATACTTTGGAGCAGATCCATGAGGGCAGCAACACTCTGAAAAAGTCTAAGAGAAGCTTGCTGGAATCCAAGCTTGACAGGTTTGAGTATGAACATGGTGAAGACATCAACTCCTTGTTCTCAAGACTCACCATCATCACCAATCAGCTGAAGGCCCTTAGATCAAACCCTGTGGATGATGAAGATGTGATTAAGAAGTTTCTGTCAGTGCTGCCAAAGCCCTACAGGACTCTTGTGCTGATGTTGAAAGAGAAGGATAGTTTTGATCAGATGAAGCCCACTGAAGTGTTAGGAAGGATACTAACACGTGAGATGGAGATCAAGCAGGAAAGCAAGCACAGTCTACCCTCTTCACTCAAGCAGAACATTGCTTTGAAGACCACTGCCTCAGCCTCACAACCAAATAGTGAGAACAATGAAGACCTTAATGAGGAGATCACAAGTGGAGAAGAAAATGAACTGAACCTCCTTACAAGGAACTTCAGAAAGTTCTACAGAAAGAAGAAGCAGTTTGGCTCAAGTGACAGATTCAAGGGAAAGAGGCTGGTGAAGGACAACAAGTGTTTTGAGTGCGGGAAAGAGGGTCATTTTGCTGCTGATTGTCCAAGCAAGAAGAAGAAATACTTCCATGGAAAGAAGAAGACCTTCAACAACAAGCATCCAACCTATGCCAAGAACAAAGCTACTGCAAGAGCTTATGTTGGACAAGGTTGGGTGTCAGATGATTCAGGATCAGAAGAAGAGTCTAAAGATGAAGGACAAGTTGCAGGGATTGCCATCAGCATGACTGATGTGTCCAGCTGTGACACAGTCAAGCCACACAGCTCAAAGATCAACGCCAAGACTGATCAGTTGTTATCCATCTCTGCTCCTTTGTGCCTCATGGCCAAAGAATCAAAGGTACTTACTGAGGATGACTTTCCTGACTATGCTGAACTAATGGGTATCTTGGAAAGAACAGATAAGGCCTATGGCAAGGAGAGGAAGGAGAACATATCCCTAAGGGATAAGCTCAGGGAGCTCAGAGAAACCTGCGATGAAGTTATGGATGACAGGGAGAACCTCAGGCTAGATCAGGAGAACTTGGAGATTGCTCATGACAAGTTTAAGCTAGCTCATGAGCTTCTTCTCAAGGAGCATGAGGAGCTGAAGGCAAAGCATGCCAAATGCATTAATGATACTAACCCTCCTGTTGCTTCTGATATCATATCTTTGCCTACTCCTGCAACTGTTGAAACATGCTTAAATTGTGCTACTCGCATAAATGTTCTAATATCCACAGGTGTTGTAACTGATAACTCCAATGAGGCTTCAACCTCTATTGCAACTAATTCTATGGATGCAGCTGAGCATAACAAGTTCAAAGAGGAGCTTGAAGAGATTAAGAGGCTAATGAGAAAAGGTCTTTGCACTGCCAACATTGGCATGCAAAACTATCAGATGATTAAAGCTGAAATGCTCAGGAAGAATAATGGCCAGAAGGGCCTTGGTTACATTCCTATCTTGAATAAAGATAGACTGCTTGCTGTCACTAATCCTGTGTCTGAGAAAAATCTTGCAGCTAAATTTGTGAGACAGGCAGGTACAAATGACAACAACTATGTTGGTCATAAGCAGAAGAACAGGAATGTTGTGAATATTCCATCTAACCCATCCTATGTTCTGCAGAAGGATAAGAGAGGCAAGACAGTGGCCAAATATGTTGGTCGCAAGCATATGAGAAAATGGTCACCTGCCATCTGGGTACCTAAGACTATTGTTGCCTGTGTCACTGGTACCTCACACAGCTGTGGGAATACAAGTTTCACAGGTGGCTTGCACAGTTCACGAACTCTTATGCCTAAGGTTGCAGGCGATAGTCAGCCAAAGAGGATTCATGTTATATCATCCATAGCTAAGGCTGTGAACTCTAGAAACAAACTTGCAAATCCTATTACTACTGTCTCTGTTTATGGTAAAACTACTAAGGGAACCAAACAAGTTTGGGTACCTAAGTTTCATAACTAAACTTACAGGACACTGTCTCCAGTGGAATTGATTGGGTTGTGGATAGTGGATGTACACAACATATGACTGGAGACAGGGAGGAGTTTGTAGAGATCACCAATGAGAATCTGCCAAGCAAATATGTGATCTATGTAGATAACTCTAAGGGAAAGGTAAATGGCATTGGTAAAGTTTCCATATCTGAACATCACTCTTTATCAAATGTTATGCTTGTGGATCAGATAGGCTATAGTCTAATGTCTATGTCACAGCTATGTGACACTGTGGCGTACCAGTTTTTAGGCCGGATAAACTCTTGTGTTTTAATCGTACTAGTCCCATGATCAGTGGCTAGTACACACAAGCAGTTGATAACATTGTCATACATTACCGAGTCTTTTATTACACAAATAGCCATTATGGTCTTAATTCATACAAACCGGGCCTATTGGCCGAACTGAAACAATAGTGGAAAAGAAATACGTGATAGCTCACCCATCAATATGCCAAATCACATGCAACTGACTGGGGTAACGCCCTAGCCCTCGAAGTCACTGTCGTCGTCGTCGGAGAGGTACTCCTCTTCATCTGGCCATATCAACAAGCCAGGTGAGTACTTCGAATGTACTCGCAAACCATTCCCACAGGAGAATTATACGGCTATATTTCATGCAAGGTGTAATCCAAAGGAGTAGCTCTATTCTAAGTTGCATGTTGTGCGAAAGTGTAAGTTTTCAATTTAAATACGAGAATAGTAGATACCAAAGCAGTTTTAAAAAACTAGAACAATTCAAAGTAACAAAACATCACTCGAGGTAGACTCCGCTACCTCCTTTTCTCATCTCAGAGTGACCGCTCTGCATAACACTGCTTGACTCATGGCTCCAGCCCGCACTACCCCGGGTAGTACGGCTAGCCCCTTTCTTCTGCAATTCCTAGTTACCAGCCATGTAGCGTAAATTGCACTCTGTGGACACATCATGCCCACGTCCTTAGTCCCTTTCCCAGGTTTTCACAAACAAAACTCAGTCTGACCATTGTGTGGCCTTACCAGATCATGTCCAAAACTGAGGACGCGACTATTCGAATAGTTTTTAACACTCTGCAGAGGTTGTACGGCTTTACCCCTTGTTGCCGAGCGCTAACGAATACACTTCACGAGGTGTATCGGTAGGGTTATTACAACGAGACCTTTCGCCCGCTTTCATACTAGAGCCGGACTCGCTAGATGGGTAACCCAACTTTTGCATCCCGGACCAAAAATGGGACTCTCCACCTTTGTGTCGAACCTCTATCCACGTACTACGTGGAGCTCATTGAGAATCTCTACCCACGTAGTCCCATGGAGATCCTCTAGGGATGCAAATACACCTAGCACATTCCCCTTACTTCCCATGGGTCTAGGCTCTAATACTAGACGGGGTAACAAGCCAAGTCCTTCTAATAAAGGACATGTGGACGTACAGTGTGGAACTAGTTTAGCGGTACTTAGGCTCGGTCCTTGATTGATTCGAGTAAGACTCCATATTCGTCCTCGACGACCATGCTACCACCTGTTACTCTACATCCCCGAACTGCCCTTACCATTCTCACCCGAATCAAAATCATCCTTTATTTTATTTGGGGTTTTGGCAAACATTACTTTCAAACAGTCTCCTCGGAAAGCACTTACAATCCGAGGGTTTTAATCCCATGTCCCAAGGGAGTTTGTATAAACCGAACAAAAGTTTGGTTTTTAACTATAGCAGGTCTAAGCATGGCTAATGCCTATACCCTTATTATTTTGTCAGTCGTATGACAACCGACTAAATATGACTAGGGTTACAAGGGCCTTTTTTTCAGACCTAAGTCATATGCAACTACTGGGTATAACTAGGTCTAGCATAAAATATTGTTGATACTCACATAGCATGCAAAGTTCGCAAACAAAATAATTAAATTTCACACATATGGGATTCAACATGATCAAGGTGGGATTGCTTGCCTGGCAGTTCTTGCTCCTGTTCTTGACGTGGGGGTGATTCCGGTTCCTCCTGGCATACGTACCTCACTCCGTCAACTACATGTTGGAAGAGCATCGAATAAGAAGCAACCAAAGCAACTTCAACAATTTCAAATAATGTGCATGTTCAAAAGAAGCTGATGCTATTTAGAGTGAGGTAATAAGGGGCTTGGTTTTCATGGTGATCGAATTAGGGTTTAGGTTTTTCAGAAGGGCAGATCGACGGTTCAACTTTCTGTTAGTAAACTTATGAGTACTCCAAGACGGAGCCTAGGAGGGTATATTCATATATATGGATCCGAGTTGGTGGTAGAGTGCCAGGGTTCCAAGTCTCAGGCTAAAGGAAGAAAGGAAGTCCTTGAGTAAGGGCATACATGCCCTAAAATGGGTTGTTTTGTGATCGGAAACATGATACTTAAAACCCTACCCCAAAGCCATTTGTTTGGCTGGCCCCCCGAGGGTTAAGGACAATCTGATATGCTGGTAGGGTACAAGGTTTAACTTGGGCTGCACGGGAATTGGCATATATAGTGCGTATGTTGTTTTAAAGGAAAGAAAAGTAATGGCACTAGGGTTAATCCTTTCAGTTTATTACTTAAATATCCTCAATGATCGAAATCTCTTTGAATCAAAATTTTTAACTTCTCCTGTGAATTCCAGAACCGGTGGGGCTCTAGCAAAAACCGGTCGGGTTAGCCCTAAACCGGGCGAACCAGTGTGAGTCCGGCATGGAATAAATGGAAAACCAGCTTCCTAGAGATTTTGCACTTTCCTTAGTGGTAGTTTACGCCTACCAGAGAGGAAAGTGGAAATGGGTAGGGACGCATTTACCTACCCGACCGTGGGCCTTAACTTACCGTGGCCCACGTGTCGGGGCGTTTTTCTTACTGGCTCGGCCTCTGGTCGGTAGGTATGAACCCGACAGTGAGCTTTCGCCGCTCGGGACCGGACTGAAGGCTGTCAACATCGGAGCTCCTCCTGAATTGGGGCTTTTGGCTGCTGGGAAGGTTTGAAGAAATTGGAAACGGCTTTGGTGAGAAAAGGGGATGGGAAACGTGCTGGGACCGGTTGATTTGGGACTGGAACGCGGTGGTGTTCGGAGTATTGCAGGCAAGGGCGGCTGGTGGTGAGCTAATGCGGAGTGTAGCGACAGTGGGAAGAAATCGAGCCGTGGTTCGTCGCTCTAAGGGGAAGAGAAGTGAGCTCAGTGAGGTGGAGGAAGTTTGGCATGCCATTTATAGGCGCTCGACGCCGGTCTTGACAGGCGGCCGCCTCGGCTTAGCTCGGCATGGAAGGACATGGCTTGAAGATGCACTAATGCTGCTCTGAGGGGGGAGGGAGACAAGGCAAGCTCATGGCGCACGGCGAGGATGATGGCTGTGCTCAAGCGACGGACGGTGCGGCCTCATGCTGTGGATGCGCATTGTGGCGAGGCCGGAGCGCGGCCAATGTGCATGCCCGAACGGCATGGGCATGCCACGAGGTGCTCCGGTGCGTCTGGGGGTGTCAGACCATGCCACTGGTACCAGAGATATGTGTTCGGGGAGATGGGAAAGATTAGACACCGATTTGTGTAGAAGCACAAGAGAAGTCCGAATACTATTGTAGACCTACCACTAGGGTTTGAATGGAAGAGGAAAAAATGGTGCCCTGCTATTGAGAGTTATGAAGTAGGTGCACCGATTGACAGCAGAGGGGGCTTCATAAATCCGGCTTGGTGCTTATCCTTTGGGGTTGCTCATTATTTCATGTGGGAAATTGTTTTGAACCAAGGTGTTCGATGGCAGTGGCTGAGGATTTTGAACATGAGGTGTTCATATTTATCCTTGCTCCTGGAGGTGTAAGGACCATTGTGGAATTTTATCGGAATTTTCTGAAATTTATTTCTATGGGTTGTAGTTCGCTGCGCATTTCTGACCTAAAGATAATTATTTTTGTATGTAAATATTTTTGAACCGGGTATTCCTATTTTATGTTATATTTGAGTTGAGGATATTATTATGTTGTCCCATGAATTTTTTTGAAATTCTTAGAAAGGCCGAGGAGCGGTAGGTCACTCGTTTAAGGTTTCTATCGAAATTGGCTTTAATAGGGAGTGAGGGATCGGGAGCTGGAACTAGGGTTCCGGGGTGTGGCAAGGTGGGAAGGGGGTATGAGGATTCTCGGGAATCCTCCCACCTTGGCTCGGGACTACTTGGTTGCAGGGTGCCGCGGACACATCGGCGTATAGGGCGTAGGTGTCGAGTTAAGGGGTGTTCCCGCATTAGGGTTTATGCCTGTATATGGTGCGTGAGTGGCGGGTTAGTGTATAATGGGTCCATGTATGGTGGAACATGTCCTAAGTAAGTGTGGTGTCATACTGACATGTAGATTTCAAAAATTAGGCTGTGACAGACACAGGTATGAAAGTCACTTTCTATTCTGATGAGGTTATAGCCTCTAATCTATCTGATGATTCACAAGTGTTCAAAGGATGCAGGTCTGGAAAATTGTATATTGTGAATTTTAATGAACAGCCTGTTGCAGCTCCATGATGTCTCATAGCCAAGACCAGTGTTGGCTGGTTGTGGTATAGGCGACTAGGACATGTAGGGATGAAGCTTCTCAATAAGCTGAGCAAACATGACTATGTCATAGGCTTGGAGAAGGTGAAGTTCGAGAAGGATAAGCCCTGCAGTTCATGTCAAGCCGACAAGCAAGTTAGAGCTGCCCATCGTCCCAAGACCATCATGACCACCACCACTCCTTTTGAGCTCATACACATTGACATTTTTGGTCCTACAACATATGAGAGCTTGGGAGATAACAAGTATGGCTTTGTCATTGTAGATAATTTTTCTCGCTATACTTGGGTGTTCCTTTTGAAGGAGAAGACACGGGTCTACAAGAAATCCAAGCATCTCATAGTTAGAGTGCAAAATGAGTGGAAGGTGAATCTAGTCAAAGTCAGAAGTGACAATGGAACTGAATTCAAAAATTCCAAGGTGGAGACATTTCTGGATAAGCATGGAATCAAGCATGAGTTCTCAAGTCCATATGCCCCACAGCAGAATGGTGTAGTGGAAAGGAAGAATAGAACATTGATAGAGATGGAAAGGACACTACTCAATGAGTACAAGACTTCACCAAGGTTTTGGGCCGAAGCTGTCAACACTGCCTGCCACTCAATCAACAGACTCTATCTACACCCACTGCTCAAGAAGACTCCATATGAGTTGCTCACCAACAACAAGCCAACTTTGTCATACTTTAGAGTATTCGGTTGTAAGTGCTACATTCTTAGAAAATGCAAACTTCTCTCTAAGTTTGAAGCTAAATCTGATATTGGTATCTTCCTTGGTTATGCTACTAACTCCCACACCTATAGGGTTTTTAACACCTCTACAAAGGTTGTTGAAGAATCTATAGATGTTGACTTTGATGAATCTTATGGCTCTCAAGGAGAGCAAGTTGCTAATGATATAGGGAGTAAGGACATTCTCAAGAAATCAACTGGTGAGATCAGACCTACTGTCAAGGAGGAATCCGCCTCACCAAGTGATCATGAACCACCTGCTCCACCACTATGTGAAGACACTGGAGAGCAAGACATCGAGTTCGAGTACAACCCAGCCAATGATCAACTGGATGCAGAGGACCTGTCTTGTCACAGGCAACACCAACAGCTGTGACACAGGTGGTTGACCCCGAACCCCTTGTGATCAGTAGGCTGCAGAAGGATCATCATGTAGATCAAATCATTGGTGCCATTCATATGGGAGTGACTACTCGTTCTCGTATTGCAAATTTCTGTGAACACTAGTCTTTTGTCTCCAGTGTTGAACCCAGGAACGTCAATGAAACTCTCAAGGATGCTGATTGGATAAATGCCATGCATGAAGAGCTGAATCAGTTTGAAAGAAATCAAGTCTGGTCCCTGGTGGAAAGACCCCATGACCACAATGTCATTAGAACAAAATGGGTCTTCAAGAACAAGCAAGATACAAATGAACTGGTGGTGAGGAACAAGGCCAGATTAGTTGCTCAAGGTTTCACTCAAGTGGAAGTTCTAGACTTTGGTGAAACTTTTGCACTAGTGGCAAGACTAGAAGCAATTAGAATTCTACTTGCCTATGCTGCACATCATAGCATCAAGCTATATCAGATGGATGTGAAGTTTGCCTTCCTAAATGGTAAACTTACCGAATTAGTCTATGTTGAGCAACCACCTAGTTTTGAAGATGCTAAGAACCACCTAGTTTCCTTCCCCGGTCCTTGACCAATTTAAAGGTGTTCGACACTTTCGTCCGTACAATGCTTCGAATGGAGACATCTGCAGGCTCGCCTGGTAACTATTATTGTATGAGAATTCCGCGCATGGCAAGCTATCTTCCCAGCTATCACCATAAGTCAGGGCACATGCTCTCAGCATGTCTTCCAAGATCTGGTTTACCCGTTCTGTTTGCCCATCCATCTGTAGGTGATAGGCAGTGCTAAAAGCTAATCGGGTTCCCATTGCTTCGTGTAAGCTTTCCCAAAACCGAGAGGTGAATTGGGTGCCTCGATCCGAAATAATCCGTTTAGGTATCCCGTGTAGGCTAACTATCCGGGTAAGATATAGCTTGGCCAGTTGATCTCCTCGGTAGGTGGTCTTGACCGGTAAGAAGTGTGCTTCTTTGGTTAACCGGTCTATAACGACCCGAATCGAATCATTTCCTTTTCTCGTCTTTGGAAGTCCGACGATGAAATCCATGCCGACTTCGTCCCATTTCCACTCGGGAACTTTGATGCATTGCAGCAGTCTTGCAGGCTTCTGGCGTTCCGCCTTGACACGTTGGCATATGTCGTATCGGGCAATAACATCTGCTATTTCCCGTTTCATCCCGTGCCACCAGAATTTTTCCTTTAAATCCTGGTACATCTTGGTACCTCCGGGGTGGATAGAATATCGGGACTCATGGGCTTCCTTTAAAATTAATTTCTTAAGCTCTTCGCACGCCGGTACGCATATGCATTCCTCAAACCATAAGGTGCCTTCATTGTCTTCTCTAAATCCGCTTTCCTTTCCAAGTTTCATCTTTTCTGTGATGCCCTCTATACTCTTATGTCCTTTCTGGGCATCTCTGATCTGGGCCGTGAGGGACGGGGTCACTTCCAAGTTGGCTATAAACCCTTTTCTGACCAAACCCAAATTGAGCTTCTCAAACTCTTCGTGTAGTTTGGGTTGGGTTACTTGGATTAAGGCATTTAGCGTGGTTGGCTTTCTACTAAGGGCATCGGCCACAACGTTGGCTTTCCCAGGATGATAGTGGACCCCAAGGTCATAGTCTTTGATTAACTCCAACCATCTCCTCTGTCTCATGTTAAGATCTGATTGGGTGAAGATATACTTCAAGCTCTTATGGTCTGTATATACTTCACAGCGATTTCCGATGAGGTAATGTCTCCACAGTTTTAGCGCATGCACTACGGCAGCTAGTTCCAAGTCATGGGTTGGATAGTTCACTTCATGGGGTCGTAGCTGTCTAGAGGCATATGCAACTACCTTCCCATCTTGCATGAGCATACACCCAAGTCCATGCCGGGATGCATCACAGTATATATCAAAGTTCTTCTGCAGGTCAGGTAACGTCAATACGGTGCTGAAGTCAATCTCCGCTTCATCTCCTGAAAGCTGTCCTCACACTTCTGCGTCCATTCAAACTTCTGGTCTTTCTTAAGTAACTGTGTCATTGGTCTTGCCAACTTCGAGAATCCTTCAATGAAGCGGCGGTAGTATCCCGCCAAGCCTAGGAAACTTTGGATTTTAGTCACAGACTTTGGTGGCTTCCAATCAAGAACATCTTTAACCTTACTCAGATCAACAGCTATGCCACCTGCGGATAATATATGTTTGAGGAATCCGACTTCTCTTAGCTAGAATTCACATTTGCTAAATTTGGCATACAGCTGATGTTCTCTTAGTTTATCCAAAACTGTCCGTAGGTGTTGTTTATGTTCTGCATCCGATTTGGAGTAAATCAGAATATTGTTAATGAATACCACTATGAACTTGTCTAAGTATTCCATAAACACTTTATTCATCAAGTTCATGAAATAGGCTGGGGCATTGGTTAAGCTGAATGGCATGACCGTATATTCATATAGCCCGTATCGAGTAGTGAAAGCAGTCTTAGGTATGTCTTGCTCCCAGATTTTTAGCTGGTGATAACCAGATCTCAAGTCTATCTTAGAAAACACTTGGGCCCCATTCAACTGGTCGAACAGATCATTGATCCGTGGAAGTGGATATTTGTTCTTAATGGTGACCTCATTTAGGGCTCTATAGTCCACGCACATGTGGAGGGTCTTGTCTTTCTTCTCAACGAACAATACCGGTGATCCCCAGGGTGATGAACTAGGTCGAATGAATCCCTTGCTCTGGAGTTCCTCCAACTACTTCTTTAACTCATCCAAAAGATTGGCAGACATGCGGTAGGGCCTCTTGGCTATTGGTGCTGGTCCTGGCACTAAGTCGATTACAAACTCCATTTCCCGGTCTGGTGGCATTCCAGGTAGCTCATCTAGAAATACGTCAGAATATTCTCGTACCACGGAGACTTGAACCAATTTCGGTGCAGTCACGTGGTTAAGGGTGCCAGGGTTATCAGGTGGTGGTTTAGGAGAAAACCAAACTGCCTTCCCTAGGGCATTAGTGAGGGTAATAGCTTTGGTTTTGAAATTAATGTTACCCTTAAATCTGGGTAACCAATCCATTCCTAGGATCACATCTATATCTTCTGATTCTAGGACAATTAGGTCAGCCAAAAACTCTAGCCCCCTTATGAGGATGCTTACATCCATGCAACAGTACCTAGCTTTAACCTCAGATCATGGTGTTCGGACTCACATGGGTATTTGCATGAGGTGAACCTTTAATCGGTTCTTATCAACAAACCATTTTGAGATGAACGAATGCGATGCTACAGAATCAAATAAAACGGTTGCAATTACTGTATTGATAGGAAACGTACCCATTACCACCTTGAGGGCATCCTGTGCTTCCTTCGCATCAACATGGTTCGCACGTCCCTTACTATAGCTCTGCATTCCTTTGGATCCTTGGCTCCGGGTTGGCATGGGGTGTCCCTGGCGTGGGCGCTGGTCAGATGGTTCCTGTGGTTTCTTGGGACAGTCGCGGGCAAAATGCCCGGGTTCTCCACATGAATAGTAGTTGCGACTCCCCGGGTTCTTATTAGAATCTTCAGAAGGGTAACTACTGACGCTGCTTCTTTGGTAGCCCTGGGAATTGTGAAAACTAAATTGAGGTGCGGATGGGGCAGCCCTATGTTGCTGGGGTGCCATGAATCTGGGTTTAGACCTCTTCTCATAGCGGGGTCGTTGATGAGGCTCTCTAGTAACAAGGTGTCTGTCACTTTTGCATTTTCGTGTGTCTATCAGACCACGACACTTCTCCTCTATGTTTAAAGCTGTATTCACCAGGTCCTGCAAATCTGTGAATTTTTGGGATGCCATTGATACTTCAGTATCTGCTGCAAACCGTTCATAAATTTCTCCATCTTAGCATTCTCGGATTTCAGGTCCTCTTCTGCATATCGGGCTAATTGTGTAAACTTAGGCAAGTATTCAGTCATGGTCATAGTCCCTTGCTTCAGCGCAAAGATCTCCTGCTTCTTGATCCCAATTAAACTGGCTAGGATGTGATGTTTATGGAATTGTTCCTTAAACATTTCCCATGTGATCACTGTCTGCCTTGGCTGGGTACTTCTAACCCTTTTCTACCATGCCGCGGCGGGTCCTTGTAAGTATTGCGGGGCAAAGAGTACTTTCTCTTGGTCGCTGCACCGAGCTACTTCTAGTTTCTCCTCAATCACTAGTAGCCAATCGTCTGCGTCCAGTGGCTCAGTTCAGTGAGTAAAGATGGGCGGCGAGGTCCTCTGGAACTCTGTGAGTTTATTCACCTTATTGGGTGAGTTGCCACTTAGTAGGGCTTGCTGTACTACAATATGAGTGGCTCCACCACTATGTGAAGACACTGGAGAGAAAGACATCGAGTTCGAGTACAACCTAGCCAATGATCAACTGGATGCAGAGGACCTGTCTCAGCCAGCTGTGTCACAGGAAGAACCAGCTGTGTCACAAGCAACACCAATAGTTGTGACACAGGTGGTTGACCCCGAACCCCTTGTGATCAGTAGACTGCAGAAGTATCACCCTGTAGATCAAATCATTGGTGTCATTCATAGGAGAGTGACTACTCGTTCTCGTATTGCAAATTTCTGTGAACATTACTCTTTTGTCTCCAGTGTTGAACCCAGGAACGTCAATGAAGCTTTCAAGGATGCTGATTGGATAAATGACATGCATGAAGAGCTGAATCAATTTGAAAGAAATCAAGTCTGGTCCCTGGTGGAAAGACCCCATGACCACAATGTCATTGGATCAAAATGGTTCTTCAGGAACAAGCAAGATACAAATGGACTGGTGGTGAGGAACAAGGCCAGATTAGTTGCTCAAGGTTTCACTCAAGTGGAAGTTCTGGACTTTGGTAAAACTTTTGCACCAGTGGCAAGACTAGAAGCAATCAGAATTCTACTTGCCTATGCTGCACATCATAACATCAAGCTATATCAGATGGATGTGAAGTTTGCCTTCCTAAATGGTAAACTTTCTGAATTAGTCTATGTTGAGCAACCACCTAGTTTTGAAGATGCTAAGAAACCACACTATGTCTACAAATTTGCACAAAGCACTTTATGGTCTAAAACAAGCACCTAGGGCATGGTATTATACATTGAAAGATTTTCTAATTCAAAATGGTTTCAAAATGGGCTTAGTAGACACAACTCTTTTTACTTAGACAAATGTAAAGGACTTATTTGTGTGCCAAATTTATGTCGATGACATAATATTTGGTAGTACTAACCGTTCAATGAGTGATGAGTTTAGCAAGATGATGACCAAGAGGTTTGAGATGTCCATGGATGGAGAGCTCAAGTACTTCTTAGAACTCCAGATCAAACAACTCAAGGAAGGGAATTTTATCTCACAAGAAAAGTTCACCAAGGACATCATCACCAAGTTTGACATGAAGCATGCAAAGCCTATCCATACTCCCATGCAAACTAATGGTCATCTGGACTTAAAGACTGAAGGTAAATCTGTTGATCAGAAAGAGTTTAGGTCCATGATAGGTTCTTTGCTATACTTGTGTGCATCTAGGCCAGATATCATGTTAAGTGTATGCACATGTGCTAGATTCCAAGCTAACCCTAAGGACTGTCACAGAGTGGCAGTATGTAGGATTCTGAGATATTCGATTCAATCTTCATGTTTTGGTTCGTGGTACCCCAAAGGTACAAATTTTGAGCTAATTGGCTATTCTGATAGTGATTATGCAGGGTGTAAGGTTGACCGAAAAAGCACCTCAGGTACTTGTCAATTTCTAGGACACTCCTTGTGTCCTGGTCATCTAAGAAACAGAACTCAGTAGCTCTTTCCACTGCAGAGGCTGAGTATATAGCTGCTGATACTTGTTGTGCTCAGTTATTATGGATGAGGCAGACCTTGAAAGATTTCAGCATATCTTTTAATCAAGTACCCCTCTTCTGTGATAATGAAAGTGCAATTAAGTTAGCCAACAACCCAGTACACCACGAAAGATCCAAACACACAGAAGTGAGGCACCACTTCCTTAGAGACTATGTAGAGAAAGGAGACAAACAGCTATGCCATGTAAGGACTGAAAAACAATTAGCTGATATATTCACCAAGCCCTTAGATGAGACTAGATTCTGTGCTCTGAGGAGTGAATTGAATATCATTGATGTCTCTAACTTGCAATAAAAGGTTTGGCTTGGTGTCTAGCTCATATGTTCATGCTGTTTATGCTGTTTGTGTTTTCATCTACGTTACTCACCTGTGTCACAGGTGTGTTCTATGCTTTGAGTTGAAAATTTTCACTGAGCTATTTGTGCACATCTTCTGTGTGCATATTTTCCTATCTTAACTGGGTTGTCTAAATCAACTCTTGTCAGTTTTAGCTTTGCTTGTTTGATTTTCTGGCAAACTGGCATTGGAAAGATTTCATAAGGACCCTCCGATAGTGCTCAAGTGCTTTCTCTCTTACCAAAATTCTCTCTATCTTGGTGTTCCTGATGAAAAACTTATCACCTGAGTCATCCACCTGTGTCTCAGGTGAATTCTTTTGAACCCCGTAGGTCATAGGGACTCTTCTTTACTCACCTGTGTCATAGGTCATCCACTCGGCTGTGACACAGCCACTTTATAACCATTCGGCCTATATAAAGGAACTTGCGTTCCCATGAAACCCTGTTCGAGCGCAGAAACCCCAAACTTCCGCCGAGCGCTAAACTTTCGAGTTTTTGTCAAAATCGCAAATTCCATCCTTTGAAAAATCTTCAACTCGTCAGAGAAGCTTTCCGAGGCACTCCAGCATCGTTTTATCCGCGCCTTGTCAAGTTTTCGATCAAAGTAAGCTCCAGCCAACCCTTCTTTGCGCTCAACTTAAATTCATGTCAATGCAATCGCTCAAGAATTTAATTCAGTAGTGCATTGTCCTTGATTATGGTTGGTTTAGCTGTTGTTTAGCCTTCTGGTCTCATCTAGCTCGAAACCTAGTGGCAAAACCTTGTTAAACCCTAGTTTTCGTGAATCTGCCTTCCACCTCTGTGCGTAGCTTGTCACTGCTAAGGTCTCACCTGTCACACAGGCATGCCTATTTAACAGGCAGAGACTCTAGTTTGGTTCTAAGTCCTCACCTGTGTCACCTCGACCTCACATAGGTGGTCAACACAGCTACTATATTCTGCATTTAGGAACACCTCTTTCCTTCACTCTTTCTTATCTATCTCGTTTCTACAGATGTCTTCAGGGTCAGACAGATAGGACAGTGGTCTCAAATGGTCAGATCCCGAAGAGTCAAGCAGAGAGATTATCATCTCAGACTCTGATCAAGAAAGGGAGAGGTTGAGATAGAGAGAGGAAGCTCTTCAGAGAAGAAGAGCACAACAAAAAGCATACAGGCAGAAGAAAACTGCTGAAAAGAAGGCTGCTGCTACTACAACAACTAAGGCTGGACAGTCTAGCTCATCTCAACTTATTCCTTCCAAGAAGACAAGATCAACAGTGGATGTCCAACACACATCTTTGGGCAAAGAAGCTGCCAAGAAGCCTAGGAAAGCAATCAGGAAGGTCAAGAAGACCTCAGTTGCAGATGTAGTGTTGCCAAGGGGCACACTCACAATTCAAGAGCCGGTCTCTGAACCACAAATGTCTGAAGCAGACATAGAGAATGATCAACTCTTATTAGAGGAAATGGACAAACTCGCAAATCAGATTAGTGAAACAACAGATGAGAAAGTAAAGAAGCAACTTCTTATGATATACACTACCAAGAATCTTGAGCTCTCAGTGCAGGCCAGGCCCATCTCAATTGCTTTTGAAGAGCCTACAGATGCAGATAAAGCACTTCTATGTGAAATAGCAGATTTGCATCTACAATTACAGGCAGCCACCTCAAAGTCTGCCAAGAAGGATTTAAGACAGAAAATCCTTGAGAAGCAGAAGGCATTCTCATCCAACTATCAATCAACTTCAGCATCAAAACCAATTGCAATTCTAAGTTCTGATATCAGAGATCGTAACCTTCTGCAACAGATTAATGAGCTATTTGCCAAAATGAAGAACACTCCAAGAGGTCTTGCTAAGCAAGCTTTGCTAGCAGAGATCAAAATCAAGCAAAAGTTACTCTCTCCTAATCTTAGACAAGAAGCTGTAGCCGTGCCTTTACCAAGCTTCAAGAGGAAGAGATCTGAAACTGTAGTAATCTCTGATGAGCCTCAAACCAAGAAGCAGTCAAATGCAAAGGTCGCAATCATCTCTGAGACCTCACAGAGCTCCAAACCATCTTTGAAAGAACAGCTGGATCAACAACAGGAGGCTCTGAAGGAATTGAAGAAGAAGATGTCACTACCTGTGGCACAGGTGGCTGACACAGCTCAAGCAAGCATGCGCATTTATCAGAGAAAAAGGAAGAAGGGTTCCAGCTCAATCAGTACTGAGACTCTCTCATCCCTGGATGTGCATAGACCTATATCCCCTTCACAGTTCCTTGTCTCTGAGATGGAGGAACAGGCTGCAGAAGAATCCCAAGTACCCACATCATCACCAAAGGCTGGAACAGATAAGCCTTCTGGCTCTGCTCAGATTGCAACTCCACAGCTGTCTCAACTAGCTGTGTCTCAAGCAGCAGATGCCCTAGTGCAAGCTTCACAACTACCTTTGCCATCAGTGTCACAGCCAGTTGACACCGAAGTCACTTCACCTGTTGCTCATCTCACACAGTCCTCACCTATGGCATAGGCAAGTGCCTCAGCAGAAGAGGAAGAAAGCTCTGAGAGCTTATCAGATGATGGTAGGGGTGTTTCAGTGACTCCTCCAAGAGCAAGGGAGCCTCAATCAGATTCTGACAAAGAGTATGTAGCTAAAGAATCTTCCTCCAGCTCAGAGTCAGAACAAGAGGCAGTAGCAGAGGCAGAACAAGAGGATAGTTCTCCAGAAAATTCTGATGATGAGGAGGACTGGAATCCAAGTATAGTTATATATTCTCCTCTGCTCTTAGGACTGAACAAGGACAGATGGAGTTCCTGCCCAGACCTGCTTGGAAGAAGCTACCCAAAAGTGACCACAATAAGTCCAAGAGCAAAGTTGCATCTCTAAGATCCAGTGCTTATATTAAGATGAGATCAACCTGTCCGTACTTCACAATTGACAAGGAATATATTGAGCCAGCTTGTTCTGACCCCAGGTTTCACAATGACAATCAGAAGGGGGTCTATCATGAGATCCTGTCAGCTAAAGGGTTTGTTGATTGCAAAGCTATTGACTGGAATGCTCTAACAGACTCTAGGCTGCGTACTCTTCCATCTTTGATACAAGCAGCAGGCCTTGAGTTCCTATGCAATCTTCAACAGACTATGATCCTAAAGTGATCAAAGAGTTCTATGCCACTGTGTGGGTAGAATAAGAAAATCAAGATGTCATGCTGTGTAGAACGAGGGGACAATTGCTATCCATTACAGCTCCAGAGTTCAATAGCCTATTTAATGCACCTGTGGAGCCTGGAATGCCCAATCTATTCAAATTAGAGCCAGTCTCCAATGCTGAAAGAGGAAAGTTCTATCCAAGGAACTTCACATTCCCTGCCAATGCCCCTTCAGATCATGTGTATTTCAAGGGTATCACCATCACTGCCAAACACTTGGTAAAGATTCTCAATGTCACCCTTCAGCCAAAGGGATGCAACACAGATGCAGTGTACAATCCAGTGTGGCAGGTGTTAGTGCATATTGCTAAGAATCAACATTTTGATGTGACACGTTACATCTTTCATGAAATTGATGCTGTTCAGAAAGATAAGAAGGCTAAGCTGAGGTATGGGTCATACATCATGTATATGATCCTTCAGAGAACAGATCTTCCAGAATCAACTTTTGATATCTCAGTGAAGACAGCCAAAACCCAGTTCAGGCCTCAAGCTGATGATCACCCTGATGAGATGGCTGTGCCAGCACTCTTTGGTGAGCCAAGTGTTTCACCTGGGCCACCCCCCGGTGACACAGATGGTCAAGCAGCCTCTCAAGATCTAGCTTCTCAGCCCCATGGCACTACTCTCCATGTGCCAACCGGTGTCACAGCTGGTGATCCTATAGCTGACCAAGCTGAGCTTGTATCTGTGACACAGGTAGCAGCAGATGGCACCCTTTCTTCCTCGATGATGTCCCAAGCAGCTGCCAGAGCTTACCAGAACAAGATCATGCCAGTTCAATTTGCAGCTCTACGTAAAGAGAATCTCCAGCTCCGAGAAGAAACGACCAGTCTGCACACAAAGGTTGATCAAATGCAGACTTAACTCAGAGGTTCTTTAGCTCTTGAGATCCAAGTCAATCTGAAGTTTCTTTTCTCTAACCCTTTTCTGGTGTTAGTGTCAAAGGGGGAGAGAAGCAAGGGGAGAGAAGGGAGAAAAGCTTTAGGTGGAGAAAACCTTTTATGGGGGAGAGATATATTTTCAAGGGGGTAGAGAGTTTTGCTGTGTATCAAGAATTGTTCTTCTTATTTTGTTTCCTTATGTCTTGATCACATTAAGTTGTCTGTTTACGCTCTGATGCTCTGATGCAATTTTCTTTATACTTTGAGCTATGCTATTCTATCATGTGCTGGTATGTGTGAATGGTTGTTACTCTGACCTAATTTATGCTCTGATTCTTCACACTTATTCTGCTTCATATATATATATATATATATATATATATATATATATATGTTTGCTCTGATCATAACACATGTTAATGAATGCTCAGAACATGCATTAAAAGAAACTCTAAAAACTACATCATTATCAGTTCAGTTCAGTCTATTACTCATGATTCATTTAACTCTCTGAACTGATGAAATGCAAGTTGTGAGAAAATACTACTCATGGTTACAATTCAAATCTGTGCATTTGTATTCCAAAAGCAAATCTTTTATGCACAGCTTCAGGGGGAGTATATTCTAACAACCTACACATGTACTACTCATTCATATCTTTATTTGATAATGCTGAATGGGTGCCACTAACCACCAAAAAGGGAGAGATTGAAAGAGCATCTAGGCCCCTAAATGGTTTTGATGGTTAATGGCAACCCAAACTGAAATCTAATGTTTACAATGAGTGTAAGCAGGATGATTAGGTTCTAGGAAGAAGAGTCATCCAGGAAAGAATGACCACCCAAAAGTATAAAGGTGGTTTCCCAGGATAAGAAGATAGCTGTGCTGGGCAGACGTGCCACAGCTGTGAAGAAGCCTGTGCTGTGCAAGGAGTTGCAAGCAAGGTGAAGGTTGCTTGATGTGTCAAGAGCCGTGACTACAGTTGATAGAAGCTGAAGTCTAGGTTTGCTAGTTTTCTGAGTCCTTAGGAAACACCTGTATTATCAAGAGGAATGAAGTAGCAATGATTGTTGAAGGTTCTTTTGCTCAATGCTCAGAGTGTTGGACAGTGGTACTGATGCTTTGAGGTCAGTGGCCCTGTAACAACAGTTTTGCACAAGTGTAGAACTGGGTTGCGCTAGCACACTGTTGTGCTAGCATCCTAAAACCCTAGAGCCAAAGTTACCTGTGTGGCACAGCTGTGTCATAGGTGAACAACCGCTCTATGACTCAGGTAAATCTCTGTGCCAGGGGAGAGCTTGAAAAATGCTAAGGGAACTGCACTGCAATAGTTTGTCTATCGAGTCAGAAGACTGTTGGAGGTTCTCTCCTGAGTAGGCATTAGAGTTAGTTGTGTGCGCTGAGGACATGTAATGTGCCAAGACCGGGCTGAGTAGTGAGGCTACGTTAGTTAGGGTTTCACCTGTGTCAGCCTCCGGTGACACAGATGTCGGTCTGCCAAAGCCGGTTACCACTGTGCGTTGTGATTGGCTGTGTCACCGGTGCCTGTCACCGGTGACCCACTTAATCCTACGTGGCATGAGTGTAACGGTCAGGTGCCTGTGGACCCTATATATAGGAGACCAGGAGAGGTCTTGGACCTTACCCTTTGCAACCTTTGTCAACCTTTGTGAATCACTTTCGACCGTTGGAAACCTCTCTTCTCCTGAACAGAAGCCAATCTTCCTAAGTCTTAGTTCAAGAGAGGGTTAGAGCTTTGAGCAAAGAGCACTGGTTCCTCCAAGAGTTTACATTGCAGATTCCTTCTTAGAGTGTCTACTCCTAGACGGGTGTAGGAGTTGCTGGTGACCTCCCAAGTTTGTGTGGGTTGGCCTAGTAGTTTGTGAAGGTGATCTGAAGTCTACCTGCTGCAAGGCGAAAAGACTTCCACAAGCTAAGGCAAGAGACCTGAACCCTTAGGTACTCGGAGAACAAGCACGATTCAGTGCTGGCTATCTCTTCGGAGTAGTCTCTCCAACGGAGACATACCTCTCTGAAAAGAGTGAGAACTTCAGGGAAAAATCCCTGGTCTCTCTGAGTACTTTTCATTCTGCATTTACTTGCTCATCTAGTTGCATGCTTGTATGATTCACTAATATACATAATCTAGCTGTGACTTTTACTTCTTTGCCTATGTTAATTTAGCTGTGTCATAGTAGTCTTATTGCTTGTCTCATATCTGTGCAAGTTATCTGTTACACAGCTATCTGTCTTTCACTTTTGCTTAGGGTTGCCAGTACACCTGTGTTAGATATCTGTGTGACAGCTGTGTGTTAATTTACATATCAAACACTGCCTGAGTATCTGACCTGTCACACAGCTAGCTGAACCCTTCAACCTGTTAAGCTTTAATCTTGATAAATTGAAGTAATTGTGTAAAATTGGTTAGCTTCATATTCACCCCCTCTAGTCGGCACCTACGATCCTTTCAACGGGTAGGGTTTGAGAGTCTACATCATAGAGTCGTTAGGTTTAATCACCCCTGTGAGAGTCGTTAGGTTTAATCACCCCTGTGAAGTGACTCTTCCACTGGGTGTTTGGGAACTATATCATCCTACTCCAGCCGAGCATTCATTTGCCGGGACGAGTTTGGAATTGAGGTTCCGGCTCAGTGAGAAAAGAGTGAGGAGACCATATCACCCTACTTAATCTATGCATTAGTTTGCCGGAACGAGTTCAGGGTTGATGTCTTCGGCTATTCGAAGCCATATCACTCCACTCCTCTTGGAATTGATACCCAAGGGTTGAGGTCGGGGTTGACGTTTCGACTTAGCGGGTGATTTCACTTAAGATTCTCTGTTATGTATTATGGGTCCCGACAAATAGTGCGGGGAATAAAAAATTTTATTGTCCCCACGCTATAGCAAAATTTTAAATTTTGATAGAGCTCTAGAAAATTGTTTGGTATTGTGTAGGAAATAAAAATTTGCTAAATCTAGGAATTGAACGCAACACCTCATGCTCATACTCTTGCTATCCAAGCCAACTAGACTAGTTGGTTTTCTTGTCAAAATAGCAAACAATGAACTAGTTGTTCTCCTGGAGCGCGAGGGGCATCCAGGCCGGCCAGTCATCGCAGGCCACGGGCGGGATCCGGCGGGCGTCGCGGGCCAAAGCCGTGACTAGACCCGTTGCGGACTGTGCTGGTGGTCGCGGGTGGGAAGCGCGATCTGACCACGTCGCGTGCCGGATCCGCGACTTTGCCATGCGTCAGATGCCAAGCATTTCGTGAAGACATTTGCGCTATTTTACTGGGGAGGGGGCTAGTCCTGGCATTACAACTCACGAAGGGGCTAATTCTGACCTTTTTTCCCACCCGAGCCCCTGCGTCCTCCCGCAAGTCGCCGTAGCCACCACGACCAGCAAGCACCCTTGCTCTCGGCCGATACCTCCAAAGCTGCTGCCACTGCACATCAGAAGCGAGACAAAGGCAGCGAAAAGATGAAGAAAAAGAAAACCATCAGAAGCTTTTGGAAAGAAATCTAACGTGAAGCATCAAGTCCCGAGGTTCACCATCACGCATGAAACAGAGCTGATTTAATCAAATTTTCATTTCTGCTAAGCCCACCAATGGGATCTACCGGGGAGTTCCCATGTGTTTAATTCATGTTACATGTAGAGCTAAAGGAGAAGATAGTAAACAAGAAGATGGTGGAGATAGAGGAAGAGGAAGAGGAAAAAGAGAAGATCATCGGATCCTCACTAAATTTGTCGTCTTTGACAGTAACCTCTACATAGTCCCTAAACGATGAATTGACGGAGGAAAATGTGCTCCGTATTCAATCTAGGTTTGGGATTTGTGAGCAGGGGTTAATCGTAAAATTGGTATTAATTGGTCCAAAATTTTATGGTAAGCCCAAAATGAAAGTTGTAGATTTCATTGTAAGCTTTCAGACAGCTCTGAGATTGCTCAAATTGGAGTTATGGTTTAAAAATTATAGCCAAATTTTTTATACTGTTATGGACTTTGTTGCAGGGCTGATATTTGTTGAGCTTAAATAAAAATTCTTGACAATGAAATTAAACTTGAGGCTCAAACGCAATGTTGTTAGAAATTTTCGGTAGATGTCTTAAAATACCCATTTGCTTAATTTGGAGCTACAAAATTAAAGATACATAAATAACATTGGGGGATTGTTCAAGAAGCTAGGCCGGTGAGAACCGTCGGTGATGACTACTCCGTGATGATCCTAAAATCGTTTGGTTTGGTATTCACTGACTTTGCAGAAAATTGGTGTTTATTTGAAATTTACTTGAAAAAAGTGACTATTGTTCTTAAGGCTCTAAACTGAATCGACTAAGTATTCTTTACTCACTCTTGTGTTTTCTTGTTAGTTTTTATTTGGTTTTAGGTATCCAAAGTAGCGGCATGCATGGGAAGGAGTATCACACCTTCTTATGGACACGCCACTTGATTCACATATTTCTCACATGTTAGCTCATACATCTATAGTTGCCTAGTCCTATAATTGGTCATGTATGTTATAGTTTTGCAGTCTTGTGGTTATATATATACCTCATTAGGTGGTCGTCGTGTCGGTATTATGAATTATGGGCTTGTTTAGTGTCTTATGCCACTTATAATTGTTAAATGCATGTCATGGATGCCCTTCTAAACAAAGGAGACTCTGCCAAAATTTTATAACTTTTCCCATGCTTAATAGATTTTAGTTTAGGGTGGTAGCATTCTAGGTAGGTTGATATCTGTGGTGTTACACTTGCCTCCAAAGGAGGTAGGTAGGGTGGAGTCCTCTTCTCTCGTCTGTGGCATCTCCGTTAGTGCAGGATTTCAGTGTAGTAAGTCGTGCATGGAGCGAGCGGCAGCTCCAAGGCTTGGCAGCACTGTGCTTCGAGGGTGGGGGTCGCCGGTGTCCCGGATCTGGCAGCCCACGATGGGGCGGTGCGGATCTGGTGACCCTGGTTCAGCTTGGCTTGGGGTGTGCCCCGCGGCATGGTGCAACGCGTGAAGGTGCTACTGCTCGAAGGAGCAACTACTTGGGAGCTAGGCGGTGGAGTTGGCTGGCCGTTCTGCTGATAGGGGTGACCCATCGCTTCTGCTTCCTACTTGCGGTGCGTCTTGGAGCCCCAGATCTGGATCATGGAGGCCCATGATATGAGTAGCTAGGGTGGCGTTTGGTTGCTCCTCATGCAGTGGGCACAAAGATGCTAGCTCGACTACGGGGATGTTGGACGGCGGTGGCATGCGTGGACGCTAGGGCTATGGCCCTGGGAGGTGTAGCTTTGATGTTGGGATGGCGGCCTTGAAGTGCGATACAGTGGCATCCCTATTAGATGAGGCTAGGACTAAATGCTACGAGGGTGGCAGCGCTGATCCGCATGGTACGGTAGGGCCATTGGCTCGGCTGGTGCACCCTAGAGGGCTCGGCTCGCGGGATGCTAGGGCAGCGTCCCCCGGTGTCGGTGCGGTGACCGTGGGCTACTCATGGTTGTCTTGCATAGCTAGGCCTATGAGGAGGCCGGGCTGTGCGGCATTGCAGCCTGTGTGTGGGTGGTGGATGTCGGGACGACAGCCTGAGAAAGCAGTGAAGGAGGGCTGTGCAGATGTGGCAGGCACAGAGCGGTTGGTAGCCAAGACAGCGGTCTCGATAGTCGGTTTAATTTGCCACGAGGTGGTATAGGCAAAGGTCTCGTGTTGTGTGGGCGACGAGGATGTTTGTCCTCGCTTGCTGTTGGTGGACGACATGTCGAGCATTGCAGATGGCGTGGGCTAGTGACATGCTATCATTCTCGCCAATACTAGAGCGGCCTAGGTCTGCTCTTGTAACATCCCCAATGTTTAATACCATGTTATTTGTGCATCATGGCATGTGCATGATCCTAAAATTGAGAAGGAATTTGAATTTTTAAATTTTCGAGAAAATACTTCTTGAAAATCCCAATTGGTTAAATGAATTAAACCACGAACACCAACTTTTAATCTCAAAAGCCTTGAAAAGAAATACTCCGGGAAAGGTTTCTAAATGGTTCGGATTATATTTGAAATTTTAAAGGGGTCTTTGAATTGTTTGAGGTAGTAAAATAAATTTCAAAAAAAGAAAACAGAAAAAGAAAACCTAAAACCCTAAACCCCTCCCCAGTGGGCCCCTTCTCGGCCCATCTCTCTTTCCCCCTCACCCTACTGGCCCGCTCGGCCTCCCACCCCTCCTCCCATCGGCTGGGCCAAGACGGCCCGTCTCTCTCTTCGGCCTGGCTCGCTCCCCCTTCTCCCTTATCTGCCTGGCTCCCGCCCCTCTCCCTCTCCCGACTGGACCCCAGCCCAGCAGGTGCCTCCCTGTGCTCGGCCTGCCTCGGCCCGCTCTCCCCGCTGCCCACCCCAACCCTATCCCCGCCGCCGCCTCGCCCTTATCCGCCTCACCGCCGCCAGCAGCTCGCCACCGAGTAGCTTACTGTGGCAAGCAGCCGGCAGCTCACCCCGCCACCTCCTGCTCCGGTAAGCCCGTCCCCCCTATAGCCCTCCGGAGCCAGAACCCTCCCTCCTTCTCGTCTCTCTTGGCCTCCCTCTCTCTCCGGTTCTCTCGCCTCCCGACCGACGACGTCCGCCGCCTCCTTCCGTCGCTGCTCGAGCCGCCCCGTCCGCCTCATCCCGAAGCCGCCGCCTCCTTGCTTCAGTGCCGCCCGACCCGAGTGAAAGAGCATCTAGGCCCCTAAATGGTTTTGATGGCTAATGGCAACCCAAACTGGGATCTAATAATTAAATTGAGTGTAAACAGGAAGATTAGGTTCCAGGAAGAGAAATGATGACCACTAAAAGTATAAAGGTGTTTTCCCAAGACAAGGAGATAGCTGTGCTAGGCAGCTGTGCCACAGCTGTGAAGAAGCCGGTGTTGTGCTAGGAGTAGCAAGCAAGGTGATGATTGCTTGATGCGTCAAGAGCCTTGACTACAGTTGGTGGAAGCTGAAGCCTAGATTTACTAGTTTTCTTGAGTCCTTAGGAAACACCTGTACTATCAAGAGGGATGAAGTCGCAACTACTTTTGGAAGTTCTTATGCTCAATGCTCAGAGTGTTGGACAGTGGCACTAATGCCTTGAGGTCAGTGGCCCTGTAACAACAGTTTTGCACAAGTGTGAAACTGGGTTGTACTAGTACACTGCTGTGCAAGTGTCCTAAACTCTAGAGCCATAGTTACCTGTGTAGCACAGCTGTGTCACATGTGAACAACCGCTCTATGACTCAGGTACGCCTCTGTGCCAGGGGAGAGCTTGAACATGCTAAGGGAACTGCACTGCAATGATTTGTCTGCTGAGTTGGAAAACTGTTGGAGGTTCTCTCCTGTTATGCATCAGAGTTTGTTGTGTGCGCTGAGGGCATGTAATGTGCCAAGACCGGGTTGAGTAGGGAGTCTACGTCAGTTAGGGTTTCACATGTGTCAGCCATCGGTGACACAGGTGTCGGTCTGCCTGAAGCCTTGTTACCATTGTGCGCTGTGGTTAGCTGTGTCACCAGTGCCTGTCACAGATGACTCACTTAATCCTACATGGCATGAGTGTAACCGGTCAGGTGCCTGCAGATCCTATATATAGGGGACCAGGGAAGGTCTTGGACCTCAACCTTTGCAAACCTTTGCCAGCCATTTTCAACCGTTGCAAGCCTCTCATCTCCTGAACAGAAACCAAACTTCCCAAGTGTTAGTTCAAGTGAGTTAGAGCTTTGAGCAAAGAGCATTGGTTCCTCCAAGTGTTGTTATTGCAAATTCTGTTACTCTTGGAGTGTCTACTCCTAGACAGGTGTAGGAGTCGCTGGTGATAACCCAAGCTTGTGTGGGTTGGCCTAGACGTTTGTGAGGGTGATTTGAAGTCTACCCGCTGCCAAGCAAAAAGGACTTCCACAAGTAAAAGAAAGAGACCTGAAGATTCAGGTACTCAGAGAACAAGCACGTTTCAGTGCTGGCTATCTCTTAGGAGTAGCTTCTCCAACGGAGATGTACCTCTATGAAAATAGTGGGAACTTCGGTGAAAAATCTCTTGTCTCTCTGTGTGTTTACTTTCAGCACTTACTGTTTGATTACCTGCTTACTTGATTGTGCTGTTTGTTAGTGCTGTGATACATCTTTTCACCTGTGTTATCTAGCTGTGTGACAGTTGTTCTATAGCTTATCTCTGTTCTGTGCTAGTTACCTATTTCATAGTCATATTTTATATCTGTCTGCTTAGGGTTTTAGTACACCTGTGTTAGCTACCTATGTGACAGCTATGTGTTAATCTTTATGTCAGTTGCTGCCTGAGTAGTATACCTGTCACACAGCTGCTAGTTCATCTTATCTGTCTGAGAACATTTGCATCTAAAGTGAAGAAGTTTTTAATCTTCTAGCTAGCCTCCTATTCAGCCCCCTCTAGTCGGCTCCTGAGATCCTTTCACCGAGCCACACTGCCTCCAAGCCCCGTCGCCGCTCGCCCGAGGACGTCGCCGCCTTCTCCTATCGCCGCACCGCCTGCTGCTTGTCGCACTCCGATAAGCCGCTCGCCGCTACCACCACCACCTCGCCGTGCCGCCGCTTCCCCTAGCCCGCTGCCTTGCCTCGCCGCCGCTCGCCACAACCCCCGCCACCGACGGCGGTGGCACTCCAACCGGCCGCCTGACCCGATTAACTAGTCATTAATGACCAAGGGTCATTAAGACCAACAATTAATTGGTTTTGACCAATTAATTACATCTTTAATGCTAAATTAGTTACTGTTCAGACATATTTAATTCTAATCTGGTATAATTAATACTTAAGCTCATGATTAGCAATTAATATTCGGTTGAGTGATTAATTACTGTGTTTAATGTCCATTTAATGCACTGATTAGCTCAATTTGGATCTGACTCTATGACATGAAGGACCCACCAGTCAGAATTTATAAAAAGAATAAAAGAAAATCAGAAATATATGACAACTAGGCCCCACCTGTCAATGGCTCGGTCAAAATTTGACTAGACTTGACCATGGGGCCCACATGTCATTCTCTGAGGCTAAAATTGAGGTAAATATTTATTATTTAATATTATTTTATTTACTAAGAAAAATACAAAAAGGGTATTTAAATTGATTAAATCTTAGAAAATCCATTTTTATTCAAAATATGCAAATAATATATCAAAATGTTCAAAAAAATGAGATCTATCTAAATATGTCATTTTCATACATGTTTGCATGCTAGGAAAAATGTAAATGGCTAAAAAAATCAAATTAGGATTTTCTCAGTTAGCCGGAAGTCGTCGGATCGCGATATCTCGAGCGTCCGGACTCCAATTAAATCGATTCCACTTGCATTAGTCTTTATTTTGAATTATCTATGCCATGGCATACATTTCATATCATGTTGGTGTTCATCATTGTGATATTTATTATTACATCTCCTTTTTTCGGTGTTTTCATTCTTCCCGATAGAACCGGAAGATCCCGAAGCGTATAATCCTGAGCAGGAACAAGGTTTAATAGCTGAATCACAAGGCAAGCAACCCTTTAAACATTTTGCGATCGTCCTACTATTTGTAAATTATTAATTATTTCCAAAACTCTATCGCATGCATTCAACTTATACTTTATGTTAAGTGCTAGCTTTATTGCTTGCATAACTTACTTTGTCGCTCAATCAACCCCACCACACCCCAACCTATTTAGAGTAATATAGTTGTTACTTCTAAGTTACTTATATAGTTAATGATGCTTAGACATGCTTATACATGTAGAAGTCGTAATTTCTTGGATGACAGACAAAACACAATACTTTGGGTGGGTTAAGTGATAGGTGGGTGTTCACCGGGAAGTAACTAATGAACTTGATTAATAATGATCGGGCTTAGACGAGAGGCCATGGCTGGGAGCATGGTGGGTTGTCTCGTTTTTCCCACAAGGACCGGTTCTCGGTGTCCTTTTGAACCAAGAGTTGCGTACTTCTACACGGGTGGTATAATGGGCCACCCACGACTGAATAATTTGTCTAGACTTGAGTTATGAGCTACATAGTTTACCATTTCTATTTGCTGGGTGAGTGAAAAATGATGTGATGTGGTGTCTCAATATAGGTGTAAGGGTTACACATGGTCCGGGACCGGGGATGTATCACTTGCTACAACTTTTGGGACCGTGTCGGGGTACCGGCGGGACTGGTGTACACGGATTAGCCCATTAGGGCGGCTCATACTTAAGTCAAAAACATTGTAAAGGTCATGTTCAATCACACTCTGCTAACACACCTCGTGAAGTGTGTCTTCGGCCTAGCATTAAGAGTCGATTGATACGTGTAGGTAAATATGTACACCCCTGCAGGGTTTGAACTATTCGAATAGCTGTGTCCACGGTTATGGACAACTTGGTAAGAATCCGCATCGAATTAGACAATTAAAATATTACTTTAAAACATGCCAACTCTAAGGATGAGAAGTGAGCGATTGCTTCCTCCCTGGTGGTTGAGGAAGGATCGAGGGTTTACGAGCAAGGTGGTCTGCAATAGAATTTATCGTGAAGTTTCGACTCATCTCTTTTTGAGTAATCAAGCAGTCGGATTTCATCCTACTTAAAGAATATTGTCAAAAGAATAATCAGCTTTCCACAAAATAACCCACAATTACCCCCTTATTGAAACTTGTTGTATCTATTACTACTTTCCCTTATAAGTCTTGCGGAGTACAATTTTTGTACTCACCTTGCAGTTATTGATAATTTTATGCAGAACAAATCATCCCCTCAACGGATGGTTTCTATGTAGAGATCGACGCCCACGACGACTAGTCGCTGGGAATCCCAGGCAGTGGTCCTGCCCAGGGTTCGCCAGTTTGGTTTGTTTTGTTGCCATCTTTTGGCCTTACCTTTTTGGCTTCTTAGCCATGTCTAATCTTCCGCTGTGTAATTAACTCTTTGTGTGAATTATGTTGCTAAGTTTTAAAAAACTAGTATTATTGCAGTTTCAGTCGTAGAGTTGCTGTTGTGGTACTTGTTTGTTCTCACCTACCTCATGTACCTTGCGTGTATGTTATTGAAGCACGTGTTGAGGGTAGGGTTTTAGAGTCTATATCATAGAATTGTTAGGTTTAATTAGCCATGTAAAGTGACTCTTCCACTGGGAGTTTGGAAACTATATCATCCTACTCCAGCCGAGCATTAATTTACCGGGACGAGTTTGGGATTGATGTTCTGGCTCAGTGAGAAAAGAGTGAGGAGACCATATCACCCTACTTAATCTGTGCATTAGTTTGCTAGAGCAAGTTATGGGGTTGACATCTCGGGCTATTCGAAGCCATATCACTCCACTCCTCTTGGAATTGATACCCAAGGGTTGAGGTCGGGGTTGACATTTCGACTTAGCGGGTGATTTCACTTAAGATTCTCTGTTATTGATTTTGGGTCCCCAACAGCTCTTCCCATAGCAGACCTGACATCTCTTTGTTTGTGGTGGTGGTGGTGGCAGCATGGTGGTGGAGCAGCTTCTTGTACGTAGTTCGGGGTTTCCTCCTCCTCTGCACTTTCGGTGGGTTGTCTCCCGCGCTCCTGTGGAGCTTGATCGGAGTCCTGTTCCCCTAGATGCATGGGACACACCAGATCTGGCTTGCTTGTTGAGGGCGCGGGTTATCTCTAGCACGGGGGAGGTGAAAGGCAGGGTTCCGTTGGTCCTGTGATTGGTTGGTTAATGGCTTGAGTGCTTCTCCTTGCCGGCAATGTCATCTCTTCTCCCCGTGGTTGGGGTCAATACCAAATCTTGCTCTCTTGAGGGTGTGCGAGGTGCTCTGATATCCGAGGTTTGGCTTGCCGTAGCTAGGCTCCAGTGGAGTGTCTATCCTACAGGTTGCGGGCCTCTTTGTTGTCTATTAGTTTGTCGGTGTTTGGGTTGTGCGTCTGTTTGTTGTACCCGTCGCGTTGTTGACCATTGGGGCTTTAGGCCTAGTTCTGCTAGGTGGTTTGAGCTCATTCTTCTGGTTTTCATCTGGCTTTCCTAATTAATTGGACAACTCTATTTCTTCTATAGTGCATTGTAGGAGCTCCATGTCCTTTCGAGTTTGTCGATGAAAAACCTTTTGCAAACTTAGCAATAGTGAGATATATGGGTGCTAAGTGAGATATATGGGGTTCAGAAGCAAACTTAGCAAACTTATGTTTTTTTTCAATGTAAGTTGCGCGCAATGCCTTTGGTCTAAAAATATTTAATAGTTATCTGGATTGAATCAGGGATGGTACATGATGTCAACAGGATGCTAATTTACGGACGGCCGTGAGAATGGTCAATTCCGACACCCCCATTCTGATGAGTCAATTTTGTACTCACTATTTTCTTCAAATTTGATCCTTATTCAATGAATGTTGACTGGATCAATTTCTAATTTTTGCTACTAATGAGTAATTAACTGTTGGGTTGTGCAAATCTCCTTTTATAGGAAATCTCCTTTTATAGGACTTAATGTGTGTAGAATCTCTCGAAAAGGGGTACATATGGAAATATTTGGAAACTACTCGTCAAGAGGAGTGACCACGAAGAAATAAGAGCCAGAATGGAGACTCCAGAAGGTCTGTCGACCAGTGGAACAACCATGGCCGCCCGTATCACATGCTCGTACCATGTTCGTATGGCGCTGCCACATCAAATCAAGCAATGTTTGTTTTGCAGTCTTAAGAAGAATCATGACGGTTATTCCAAAAAATCATAAACAACACTTTTGATCTATGTAAAGGGACAAGGAAAGAAGAAGACGAGCACGGAAAAGGAGATAACAACTGGTGACTTCAGACAGCCACATGCAGCCGCCATCATTCCTCAAACCCTAGCCACCATAGATCTTGTACTCTCTCCATTACTTTTGCTAAGAAGTAATGTTGTAAGATAGCTTAAGTATAATAATTCAAGTAATTTTTCCCTTTATCTCCTTGTTGTAATGCTTTCCATTGGTTCGATCTTGGTAATTTCTATGGATTGTGAGTAGTCCATCATAGACTTTGGGAGGATGATTAACTTAATGGATTAAAGTTTATTTATATTGAATCATGTTTATTTTGTATCCTGATATTTTATCTCGTATGATCATCTTCATAATAACCGCCTAAGGTGGACATTAGGGAGGACTTGTGGTGAACTTGAAAGCGAAAGTGACAGCAACGCGAAGAGGAGCTAACCATGAGGAGACTCTAGGGAGAGACGATAAGTCACAACGCTTTAAATGTTGGTCTGATTTACGTCTTAATAATTCTGGTGACACGGCGGATGCCGGCACCAGGGTTGGACAATAGATCCTATGAGTAGGTGGATGTCAACATAGGTGAATTACGTACATGTCACCTACTTGATGATTTATCTCTGTTTATCAGTGTAATAATATTTATGCTAGTGATCCGTGTACAAATAATCTAATCTATAAGTGAAATCCACTCCTAAGCATATCTCTCGTCATATTTGCAACCTCAATTTAATTTACGCATTTTTAGTTTCTTTTTTTATTTGCATAGTCTTTGTCTCCATAATTGATTTTAGGAGCTTCACGATCTTCAAATTGACGGCCGAAGTAATCATCAGCACTGACTGAAACTTTCAAGAACGATCTCAACATTGTGACCATTTCCACGACACTTTAGTATCAATAAAATCTCGGAATATTTATAATGGAAAAGTTACTGCAACCGCTCTAGTCCTCTTGCTAGGCCGGCATCAGCCCCCACGGTCACAACGACCTCTATATTCCTCATTGGGCATGCACACAACCACCCACCTCTGAGGCTGCCATGGACAACCCGCTCCCTGCTGCATGCATCCTCGTCTCCAGCGAGCTGTGGCACTGCCCCAGACATATGGCCGGAGCAACCAAATTCAACAACTTTCGAATAATTCCACATAGTTTCCACTAAAAAACCCGAAGCTTTCAACCAAACAACTATGAACCTTCAACTATTGGGAAACTTTCACTAAAAATTTAGAAAACTTTGAACTGATTTTTGAGACTTTCAACTAATTCAACTAAAAATCAATTGGAGACTTTCAACCACCACATATGCCACATTTCCAAAAATCATCTGCATAGCTTTTGCCTAAAAGTTCTGAATTGTTTGGATAAAAATCAAGAAAAAAATCTAGATTCAGCTTCGACACCCCTTCTCTACCTCCTCTAGCGATAGCAAGCGGTAGCTGCATGGGAGTCGGGCAGGTCCAATCTATGGTTAGCGATGAAACCTTAGCGTCGGAAGCAGCGAGAGGAAAGGGAGGGGAGGTGCCTGAGCATGGGGCGGCGGTGTGGCAGTAGCGAACCAGTGGTGGTCAGAGGGCAAGAAGGCAGTGACTAGGGTAGTTTTAGAGAGAGAAAGATAGAGGTAGAGATATAGAGGTGACCGTTTCCGTGGAAAGAGAGCGTGTTCGAGGATGGGCTGAAAAGAGAAAGAGAATGTATCAGGGTATCTAGATAGGAACAAGTCGATTGCACCGAGGGTCGACTGTAAAAGAGTTGTTTCGGATATCAAGCTATACGGGGTGCGCCACGTTAAATCGGTTGCTTCAGAAGTTCACAAATTGGGCCCATTTGGAGTTCTCCGCTACGTCGCTCCACTTGGAAACGGGTTGGGCCCTTCGTTAGTCCGCTTATTTGAAACAGAAGAAACCCTTCGTAATCAAAATAATGCGCAGGTGCAGAGCCGAGCTATGAACCAAATCTATCTTTCGTATACTAAAATTACATGACGGATTAATTTAAAAATATAGAAATACTAAAAAAATTTAAAATCTATTAATTTAATTCTTAAAAAAAGAAAAACATCTGGCTACTAATCCGATGAATCCTTCTTTATTAGTATAGCACGAACGATAAATCTTCATAATCATACCTAAACAAATCAGAGTCGATATATCATCATAATTGTACTTAATTAAATCACGGTCATTAAATCTTCATTGTATCTTAACAGATAATAGCCGATAGATCATCATAACTATATCTAAACAGATCATAACTGGTAGATCTTCATAATTTCTTCTAAATATATTGTAGCCAAAAAATCTTCATAATTGTACCTAATAGATAAAAAAGATAAACTTTCATAACTACATTTAAATAAAATATGTGGACCTTTATTATTAATGAACTGCAATCGATAAATCTTCATACTGTACCTAAACATAAAAGAAATAGACATGCTAGAAATTCCCACAGAAATGTAAAATATCCAGCCACTAATCTGGTGGACCCGCTTTTATTAGTGTACCACAACTGATAGATCTTCATAATTGTATCTAAACAAATTACAGCCGATAGATCATCATAATTATACCTAAGCAAATCATGACCATTAGATCTTTGTAACTGTATGCCTCGACGGATAGATCATTATAACTATAATAGATTACAGCTGATAGATCTTCATAATTAGACCTAAATATATTACAGCCGATAGTTCTTCATAATTGTATCTAAATAAATCATAACCAATAAATTTTCATAACTACACCTAAACATTATCTGGCTGTTGAACTAGTAGAACTTTATTATTAATAGACTGCAACTGATAGATCTTCATAACTGTACATAAATATTGTCCGGCATTAATCTAGTATACCTTAATTATCAATGACTCACAACGATAGATATTCATAATTATATATCTCATTCAAATTTTACCAGTGCTTATTGATCTAGTATCAACAAAGATGATTTGGACCTTAACTTCGCATATTGATCTAATATCACATACAAACAATTGGTAAATCGTGATCTAAACTTTAATTTATGTACAAAATCTATGAGCTCAGTATAAACGAACGAGTGAACGTCTTAATATACTTCCGTACTTCTAGATATATTGAGCTTGATTAATCTCGCATACTGATCTAAAATCACGTACAAATGACTAACCAATTAGCGATCTGAACTTTGATTCCACGTACTGATATCACATACAAATGAGCTGCCAATACATGTACAAACTACTGATCGGCTGGCATGTGATTCAAACTTTAGTTATAGTTACTGATCTCATATCATGTGCAATTGGCACAACTGATGATTGGTGTTCTTACAAATAGAATAAATTAAAATAATTAAAAATGATTAAAAATATTCCGATACCAGCTAGTTGCTCTAAAAGAAAAGTCGTGAACAAATGTTTCTTCGACGAAAACACCCTACCAAAGTTAAGTTTGCCAATCATGAGTTTTGCCGTGGGTGCCATCAAGCACAACTTTGGTGTTTCGGTGCAGATTCCGAGCCCGCACAAGCGGATCGTGCCATCGCCGGAACGCGACGCACGCGTCACGGAACCCGCGCTCGCCACGAGGCGAATCCAGATTGGCTCGGCGCAGCTGGCCGCGAGCATGCGCCGTGCGCGGTTTTCTCGGCTGCAGCTGTGAGTGCGTGTCTGACTAAGGTCCATTTGCGGATGTGAATTGTGTTATATTAAATTTATTTTATAAATTTATGTAGAAAAAGGTAAAATATTTTAAAAACGGTTATTTAAACAAACGGTAAAAATAAGTAAAAACTAATTAGATAAACCGAATTGTTGTAATTCACAGTAATTCTAAACAGAGCTTGGAAATGTCAAAATGTCTCCCGAAGTTGTACAGATTTTGAGCGAAAGAAAACCAGGTTGACACCGCGACTCCGCGAGCGTAGGGTCGTGGCCGGTTTTGGCAGCGCGTTGGCCCCATACTGCTACGCGATGGCGCTGCTCTCCCAACCGCTCGTCGCGCGGTGCTCTGCGACGCCAAGTCTACGGCTCGGTTAAAAAAATGCGGCCCGCGTGCGCCACGAGCCCGGAAAGTCGGGCACCGTGTGGTGCTCCCCGCTCTATCGCACTGCGAAGCTTACGAGTCGAGGATCACGAGTGGTACTACTAGTATATGCGTCGTGCGTGCCTGCTTGGTGCTTGGAATTGGATTCTTTCAAACTTAAGCTGTAGAGTGTAGACCATGGTTGATTCGCGTAGGTTGGAGCTGGACTACTTGTGCGAGATCAACTTTTCAGTTATCTTGACCCAAAAAAGAGAACTTCAGTGATCTTGGTCTAAGAAAAAACTTCAGTGATCTTTTGCACAAAGTATCGACCGTAGTGCGGTGCTTTTGTACGTACTAGAATCCTCCTGTTTTGGGACAACTAACCTGTGTTTCGCTAGTGGAACGAGATGAAATAGCGCATTATGCATGCGTAGTCATGCAGCATGGGGACGTGTTGCTTGTCCATCATAATTGCTTTGGTCAGACGCATGCATCATGCGATACGCCGTTGAATCGCATAACAATGAACCAACAACAGGCCGTAAGCCGTCGTAACTTCGCACACGGCTGCATCTTCTCAGCCCAAACTGATCCTTATTTATATTATATAGAAAACTCCCGTTCCGAATTATGGTGAATGACGATGTCACGCTTCTTTGAGCCGCTTTAGATGCGAGGAAATTAGACTCAAAATGTTCACAGCGATCGACTAATCTCCGCGATATTATCATGGTCGTATAGTTTGGTTCGTCGCTAATATCAAGGTCGTGCAATATAAAATCAATGAAGTAAATATGTGAGAAAAATAGACATAGATATTTATTGATGAGGTTCAGTCGAAATCTACATCCTCAAGAGCTCTTTTGCAAGCACTCCTCCCCTTGCATTAAGCGACACCAACCATCACTGGCTTCCCCGAGACCGGTTGGTCTGACTACCGCCTCTGTACCGACTTGGATTGGTTCGAGTCTTCACCTCAAGATACATACATCGATGCTCAATTATTATAGGAGTCCGGGTTACAACGTATTCAACTCAAACACTACCTAATCATATCTGCTAGTTATACTACAATTCTAATTGTAACTAGTCGTACATACGGTCTAGCTGCTTTTCTCTTGATCGATTGCAAATGTATATACATTATGGAATTGCTATTTCTTTGTTAATTGAGATTTTCTTAAGTCTCAGTTCATTGAGTTTAGCCATTGGATTAGCCTAATTTTCTTTTGTGTTTCCGGGGTATAAAATTCATTTTGTTTTTTTGCCTTTTATTTTTGAGCGTAGATCCAATAGCTCACAAGTCGTTAAATCTCAGTCCACTAAGACCTAGCCAGACCCCATACATTATTATGTTTTAGACCATGGAGATGAAATATGAGATATGAACCAAATAGAGAGATGAGCTATTGCTATGATGATCACTGGTCAGTGCGGTGAATGTACCCACTACTACAGATTGGGTCATCACAGATAACTCATCACAGATGGGGAGGCCACAACCGTCTGGCATTTTTCACATCTCAGACAGGTCAATAGGAGGAACTAGCTATGAGGGCTTGCTGGAAGGCATGATCTATCAGTGGAATTCATGATTTTGATGAAGATGGAAAACTAGGGCTCCTGGTAGGCATCTCTAAATCTGTCTCGCCACCTCCCCTGTTGTTCCGACCCGAAGGCTTTTGTATATGAAGGCAAAACTCTACATGCGCTACTTTGAAAGCGAAACGGATCTACACGTCACTACCTCAGAAAACACTTCTATTACACCACCATCACTGACGGGCACTAGGAGGCCCGTTGCTGATTAGATCAAACAATGACGGGCGAGATCGGGCCCGTCAGTAATAGTGATACAGCACGCGAGCTAGCAAACTTCTACTGAGGGGTGCAATACACGCCCGTCAGTAGAAGTAGGAAGGGTGGAGGAACTTGGCATTTCCACTGACATCAGCCTTCACGGACGAGCACTCACCACGGGCCCGTCAGTGAACCTAGGACTTCAACTAACGGGTAAATATGCGCCCGTCAGTGGAATGTTGCTCCAGGAGTGTCTTCGAGGGCGTACTTATCACTGACGGTCGCCTTTGTGATTCCCGTCAATGATAATACTGCACTTATAAAAACAGGGGAGGCGCCCTTGCAGCTGGACGTTGAGCTAGCGCGCCTCACACGGCCAGCTGCAAGCTCCGGCGATTTAGGCTGCTCTCCCCCTCCCCCTTCTCCCCTTGGCCTCCTCCCCCTCCTCCCCCTGCTCTCTCCCTTTTCCTTCTAGGTATACTACAATCTAAATCTAGATCTCTCTCAATCCTCTCCCTCCTCCTCTCCACCCCTTTTTCCCTCTCATTCCCCCTCCCCCTCCCTCCTTCCCTCCTCCTCCTAGATATACAATCTAGATCTAGATCTCTTTTAACCCTCCCTCCTCCTCTTCACCCATTTTCTCCTCTCTTTCCTCCCATCCTCTCTCTCCTTACCCTATTCGGAAGGCTCTCGAGTCCGCTCCTTGACGGCGCTAGCGAGTTCTCTTTGGTACGATGTAATACATGAAAGAAGAGAATTAATTTTATGATTATTTTGTTAATTTGGATTACAATCAATTAGTTTGTTGTTGTAGGGATCGATGTATCGAAGTTGGATGTACGGCGAAAGGGCAACATGGAGTTTCGTCGATACTTTGAATGAGTTTCTAGATGCGGCCGAGGAAGATCGGGAGAAAAATGGTACGAACAAGAGAATTAATTTTGTGATTATTTTATCAATTTGGATTACAATCAATTAGTTTGTTGTTGTAGGGATCGATGGATCGAAGTTGGATGTACGGCGAAAGGGCAACATGGAGTTTCGTCGATACTTTGAATGGGTTTCTAGATGCGGCCGAGGAAGATCGGGAGAAAAAGAGTGCGAACAAGATGTGTTGTCCGTGTTGTGTATGCAAGAACACGATAATGGTCAGGGAGAGAGGCATGTTGCAGCTACACTTGTTGACTAAAGGTTTCATGGAAGGTTATACACGGTGGACAAGTCACGGTGAGGAGATGGAAATTTTAGCTACTCCTGAATATTTAGAAGAAGAGGCCATACACGAAGATGCAGAAGAAGATGAAGACCATATTTCTGAATGTAGGGACGACTTGACGGGAGAGGCGGGAAACAATTTGGCTGAAATGTTGAGGGACAGTCACATGGCGGATCAGGTGGTCGAAGACCCCGAGGATGAAAGAGAGGTCGCAAATTTTGCGAAACTGATGGAAGACTCGACAAAACCACTGTATCGCAGCTGCGATCCTGAGCACACATGTCTATCAGTCACGCTAGAACTTCTAAGGATCAAGGCAGCCCACAACTGTCCAGACGCAAGCTTCGATGAGACACTGGCTTACCTTGCGATGGTTTTTCCAAAGGAGAACGTGTTGCCTACGAGCATCGAGGAAGCCAAGAAGGTGGTTTGCCCCCTTGGATTGGATTTAGAGAGACTCCATGCTTGTTGGAACGACTGCATTATTTATCGCAAAGAGTATAGAGAGCTGCACAAATGTTCGGTGTGCAACACATCTCAATATAAGCGGGGCAGAAACCAAGACGATGATGAGGACGAGGTGACGAGTGATGCTCCTGCAAAGGTTGTATGGTACCTTCCAGTCCTCCCCCGTCTGAAGCATTTATTCGGTAACAAGAAGGAAGCAAAGCTGATGCGTTGGCACGAAGAGGGGCGAAGAAAGGACGGGGTGTTGAGACACCCAGCTGATGCTTGTCAGTGGAGGGCAATCGACGCGGAATACCTAGATTTCGGTAGTGATCCGAGGAATATCAGGTTTGATATAAGTACGGACGGAATAAATCCATTCGGCAACATGAGCAGCAGACACAACACATGGCCCGTGGTTCTTTGGATCTACAACCTCCCTCCATGGTTGTGCGTGAAGCGGAAGTATATGCACCTATCTATTCTCATTCAAGGGCCAAAACAACCTGGAATAGATCTTAACGTGTATCAACAACTACTGAAGGACGAACTAGTTACGCTGTAGGAAGAAGGGGCTTAGGTCTGGGACGCGGACAGAGAAGAGTTCTTCACTCTGAAAGGCCTGTTGTTCACAATGGTGCAAGATTATCCCGCGTACGGGAACAACGCGTGTCAGTACACTAAAGGATACGAAGCATGTGTTAAGTACATGGAAGAAACCACAAGTGTTTTCTTAGAGGGCTCTAGAAAAATCGTATTCATGGGACATCGAAGGTGGCTGACCATGAATGACCCATGGAGAGAGGACACGGAAAGGTTCGACGGAACAAAAGAAATCCGTCCAAAGCCTCACGAGAAGACCAGACAAGAAATCTATGATCTTTTGAATGAAATGGATGAAGTTGAGTAAGGAAAAGGAAAGAAACAACCGCCGGTAAAGGGCGTCTGGAAAAGAAAATCTATTTTCTGGGAATTGCCTTACTGGCGTCACCTAGACACACGTCACAGCATAGATGTAATGCATGTCGAAAAAAATGTCTGCGACAGCTTGCTTGGTCTCTTGCTCAACATTCCGGACAAGACAAAAGATGGGCTGAAGGCACGAGCAGACATGCAATACATGAATATAAGACCTGAGCTGTGGGCAAGCAGAGAGACGACCAAGACGGAAAAAAAGGTATCAAAGTCAAGACCAGCTGTCCTGCTGCCTGCTACACTCTGAGTAGAGACGAGCTCCATAACCTTTGCGAATGCCTCCATGGTGTCAAAGTTTCTTCGGGTTACTCCACAAACATCCGAAGACTTGTTGACATGAAGACTCACCGACTGATTGGCATGAAGTCTCATGACTGCCACGTGATGATCACACAGATACTGCCTGTTGCAATTAGAGGTATCATGGAGCCAGGTGTCCGCAAGATGATCACGGATCTTTGTAACTTCTTCAACACTATCTGCCAGAAGTCAATCACGGTGCAATGTTGCCTGAAACTGAAGGCCGAGATCACTGTCACTTGTTTGAGGGCTCTAATTCACAGCATTGTGCGGATAACAATGGGTACGACATATTGTTTATTATGCAGGGCCTCACAAAATGCCACCTCACTATCCCTTTGCCCGGTGTGAAGAAGACAGTTGCACACGGCCTAGTCTTCCCAACAGTAGAGGGCGCGACATGCCACAATGCTGCTATACCTTCCCACATGGCGAGGGTGCAGGTGGACCGCGTCGTCGCCGAGTTCAGTGACATCGCAGTCCCTGTCACCCTGAAGAGGATGTCACAAAGCTAGGAGACTGCAAGGGGTACTACATCCTGTGGCCGAAGAGTTAGATAGTTATCCCCGGGGTGTCCTCTCCTAGTACGTCAACCATCCCCTCTCCATCAACCGGAGCCGGCCCGTCTCTGCTCGGCCTGTGTCGTACGCCCGTTTCGTTCGATGATCGGGACGACTCTCTTGCCGAGCAGCAACACACGACGATCCTTCCGTCCCAAGAGGAGGATCAACCCAAGAAGGACTCACCGCCCCGTGAAAGGCACTCCAAGCATCACCATGACCTGAAGGCAGCAGGAAAGACAGTCTTATCTCCAAACACGCTCAATGCCGCAGTGGGCGAAGCGTTGACGAGAGGCAAGAGGGCCTCCTCTCCAGAGTCGGAGAGGAAAAGAAAACGATCACACAAACGGGGCGGCACCACTGCGAAGGAGGCAAGCAAGGAAAGCAAGAGAAAAGCCTTATCCTTCCAGACATCTGCCGAAACTGTTAAGAAGCCTCGACGAGTAGTGTACGAGGCAGGTGAGCCCTTGCTCCCAGATGATGAGATGCAGAGATTGCCCGCACAGATGAAACTTCTCCATGAAACAATCATGATGAGGTCACGGAATCGGGATGATTATGAGCTACACTTTAAGGTCGAGGTGCCAAAAGATTACAGTTTCTTCCTGGACCGACAGCATGACACCTTCGACATCAATTTTGAAGATATCTTTAATTTATTCAACCTCTTTCGGCTCGACACCATGCTCGTCAGGCTGTGGGCGCTTCACCAAGCCCAAGAGTGTAGGCGTCTACCGAACTTTGCTTTTGGAATAATTGATCCGGTCGTCATGAATGACTACTATGTACGAGAAGCGAAGCCGGTCCTAATAAATTTCCTCACTGAGTCATTGATATACCATAAGGACAAGGACTACGTACTCATGCCCTACAACCCCTCGTAAGTTACTTACAACCGTCCCTAGTTTGCTTTTCTTAAGCACGTATCCCCGTCTGTTTATATTCATTCGTTATCTTTTACGCAGCGACCACTGGATCCTCATTGTCATCCACAAGCCTTCCAGAATGATATACTATTTTGATTCCCAAAGAAGTACCAAGCGGGACTACTAAGGAATTAAGGAAGTTCTGGAAGCCGCCGCCTTTTGGGAATACAACTTGCGAGGGGGAGGAGCAGAAAGCAAGAGCAAAAGCTGATCCACAAATTCAACTTCCCTTGTAGGCAACAGTCGGAAGGTAGCGTGACATGTGGGTACTACGTCTGCGCTCACATAGACGCGTTCGTCATATCCCACAACCCGCAATGGAGCCAGGATCAATTCAATAATTTCATACACGACCTGGCCGACGATAAGTACGACTGGAGGAAGGACTTTGTCCACATCCAGAAGACCTTCGCGTACGTTATCAATAACGAAGTCATTCGGCCAAACGGTGATTTCTACGCGGGACTCCAATTACCCGCTTACTGCCGCACTGGAAGTACTAGCCAAGCATCCTAGACGTAGAGTAGGGCTAGTGAGAATAAACATTATTAAATTCATTTGTTTGTCGTTTTAATTCGTTGTAAATTAGCTTGAATATACTTAATATTTGTGATATTAATTGCTATATATGCTTAATATTTGTGATACTAATTGCTATATTGTAACATCCCCAATTTCAGTCCCGATTGGTTGTGCATCATGGCATGCATTCATGGCATTAAAAATGAGGGAAATTTGAAATTAACAAATCACCGAGGAAAAATCAACCCTAATTTATGTATGAGGTTTAGGAAGAATTTCAAAACCCGGGGTTAAAAAGGTCTTGAACAAAAGTACTTCGAAAATATATTCTAAATGATGCCTTTGCTTATAAGAGTAGTGGGCAACATTTTGGATAATCAAGATTAGTTTTGGAATTGATTCAAAAGTGATTCAAATGAATTCTGAAATTAATCGAGTTAGAGAAAATCTGAAATTGAAAACCATTTGAATTGGAACCAGATTGAAATCTATTTGGAATTTTACAGCAACATTCAAGAACAGAAAATTTTAGTTTGAAACCTATTGAATTGAGACAAACTCCAAAAAGGAACAAAAAGTTTAAGTTGGAATCAAAGCAATAGCCTTGGAATTAGTTCGAATTACAAAACAACTGTAAAGGTTGAAGACAAATTTCAGAAGGGAAGAGAAGAATTTGAATCTCATAAAAACTTGGCTTTGGAACCAATGGATTTGGAGCAGATTTGAAATTCAAAAGAAAAAGAAAACAAAACAAAAATCCTATTCTAAACCCGGCCGGGCCTTCCCCCCTCCGGCCCATCTCCTTCCCAGCCCACGGCCTGCCCGCACCCCCCCCCTCCCTCATCTCTCATTTTCTCTCCCCCACCGCCACCTACCTGCTGCCCCGCCCGCCCCGTGGCAGCTCCCTTCTGCGCACCTCCGCGCCTCGGCAGCCTCGCCACTCCCCCATTAACCCCCTCCTCGGCTCCCCCGCCTGGCCCCCTCTCTTCCTCTGCTCTCTCTCTCGGCCGGCTTGCCGCCCCCTCCACTCTCCGCCCCCCTTGCCCCGACAACCCCGCCGACCCGGCCGCTCCCCACTCCACGCCCCATCTCGACCGGCGTCGCCTCCCCGCTCCACCGCGCCGACCACGCCACCGAGCCGCCCCACTCTCCACCTCTTCCCGTCCGCCCAACCGAGCAGCCGTCGGGCTTCTCCCTCAGCTCGCCATCCCACCCGGAGCCGAAGCCCCGAGCTCCTCACCTCGCCGGCGCCGCTCCCCTCTCCCCACCTTGGCCCCTCTATTTGCTCTGCCCCCTTGTTCCCCGGGCCTCGAGCTCGCCGCCGCCGAAGCTCCTCCTCCGGCCACCTTGGCTCCCGCCGCCCCTTTCTCTCCGGTCGCCTCCTCCGCCTCCATTGCCCTAGCCCGCCTCCTCCCGGCCGAGAGCCCCGGCCCCGCCCTTCCGCCTCGGCCGCAATCCGCCTCACCGCTCGAGTTCCGGCTGCCTCCGTCTACCCCGAGCTTCCCGCCGCCGTGCCCCGGAGCTCTGCCGCTCGCCTCGGTCCGCCTCGCTCCAGTCACCCCCGCCTCGTCGCCCGCCGGCTCCGCCCCCGGAGCTACCTCGCCCCGGCCACTCGCCGCTCCGCCGCACGGCCTCGTCGTCGCCCTCGTCGCCGAGCCTCGCCACCCCGACCACCGAGCTCCCTCGGTTGCTCCATTTCTCGCCGAGCTCGCCCCAGTGTCGTCGCCGCCGTGTCTCCTCCGCTCGGCCGCTCCCATCCACCCGCGCTTCGCCTCGGAGCTCCTTTCCCGGCCGTCCTCGTCGCCGTACCCAAGCTCGCCGCCTTCCCGGTCATCACCGCCCCGCACCTCTCGCCCTCGCCGTCGTCGCCAACCGCTGGGACCGACGCCGGAACTACCTCGTCGCCCTGCCGCCTCGTCGCTACCCCGCCGCCTCACCATCGCCTCGGCCTCACCACCACCACCAGCTGGAGCTCGTCGGAGCCGCCTCCTCCCCGTCGCCCGAATCCTCCCCGCCGGCCAAGTCAAGCCCCCAACCGAGACAGCTAGGGCAATAAGCCCATTAAATTGGTCGTTAGGACAGGGTTAGTACTTTATTGATGGATTGGATTTAATGTTGTTGGGGGAGTCCAGCCGAGCCCTCGGGCCGAGGTACCCCCTGTCCCTCATGCGTGTTATGTTTAACGGGTACGATGCTATGCAGGGATCTTCGATAGGCTTTGGACGGCGCAAAGTCGTCCCAGGAGGGCGACGTGAGTACAGGGGGCAGCGAGCAAGTCGGCCGCCAGGGACGAGGTGAGACGGCGCCTCGGACGGGACGAGAAGGAAGGAGAGGCGGCCTCGTCCGGCACGGGCGACGCGCGGGCGCGGAGGACGACAAGGCGGAGGAGGGCCGTACCGGTGAGACGGATCTAGGAATATGCCGGCGCATATAGTAGGTAGCGGCGAGGTGGAGAGTACATGTTCGGCCAATGTACGGTGACACAGGCTAGAAAAAGATTGTAACCTTTTAAGGGGCAGCAATGTATTTACACTTGTAAGTCAGTTTTGCCTATATAAGGGCAAGTTGGCACCCCATATCAGGGAGAGAAATATACGCTTCACTACGCATTCATCCGAATCCCTGTGTTCTCGGCGGTAGTTGGATAGTCCCCGTGAATATTTGGCTTCGTTCCCCAAGTCTTCCCCTAGCACCTCGGTCTCCCGACCCGGGGTGCCCATACTTACTGTCCGAGGTACTACTCGTCTACAAATGTGGTAGAGTTATTGCTAATGATTGCCATTATTGATAATCTGACAACTTAATTACAGTCATTAATGCCCCTTGATTAGCCGGTTAGGACATAATTAGTAGAGTATTAAATATTAACTGAGATTAATGTAGCAATTAATACTAATCATTGCATTTATGGCTAATCAGACACACTAATTGCTTCATTAATGAGTAACCAGTGCAATAATTGAGCTAAATTAGATATGTGTGTATGCAGGCCGGGTCCCACGATTCAGAAATAAAATAAAAGATTAAAAGGAAAGAATATATATATGACAAGTGGGCCCCATTTGTCATAGACTTGGTCAATTTTGACCCAAATTGACCAAGGGGGCCCACTGTCATCCTCTGTGGCTAGATCAGAGCCGAGTAAGAAAAGTATCTCTATTTATTTTACTGAGAAAAATGCAAAAAAGGGATTTAAATTGGTTTAAATCTTGTAAAATTCATAGAAAATTCATATTAAGTCAGAAAAATACAAATAATATACCAAAATGTTCAGAAAAATGAAAGCTATTCAATTATGTCATATTCATCCATGTTTGCATGCTAGAAAAAGTGAAATTGACTAAAAACTTGAATTAGGGTTTCTAGAATAGCCAGAGAAATTCGGATCGCGATATTTCGAGCGTCCGGACTCCGATTAACCTGATTCCACTTGCATTAGCTTCGATTTTGCATCCTTTAGGACATGGCATACATTACAGTTCATGCCGATGTTCTGCATCATGGTATTTACCATTTCGTGTGTTTCGTTTGGTGTTGCTGCTCTACCGATAGGACCGGAGGATCGCGACGAGTGTAATCCCGAGCAGGAATAGAACCTAATAGCGGAACCGCAAGGCAAGTAGCCCCCTTTGACCATTTTGAGGATAACCCATTATTTGCAACTTACTATTTGTTTTTAAAATCATATTGCATGCGTTCCACTGATATTTTATGCTAAGTGTGAACCCTATCCGTTGCATGAAAACTTACTTTGTCGCTCAATCAACACCACCGACCCTCCCAACCTATTTAGAGTGAATTACTTGTTGTTGTAATATTGCTATTATAGCTCATGATGCTTAGACCTGCTTAGTTGAGCAAAGTCATAATTCCTGGGATGGCAGACAAAACACAATACTCTGGAATGGGTTAGTGGGCAGGTGGGTGTTCACCGGGAACTGTTTAATAATCCTGACTAATCTCAAATCGGGCATCGACGAGAGGCCATGCTGAGAGCATGGTAGGTTGTCTCGTTAATCCCACAAGGACCGGTTTCTTGCGTGCATTGACCCAAGATTTTGCGTACTACTACAGGGTGTATATGGGCCACCCCCAACCGAATAATTTGTCTAGACTTAGGTGATGAGCCGCATAGTTTGCTATTTTCGTGACTTGGGTGCGTGGAAAATGAGAAGGTGGTGTGGTGCAACAATATAGGAGTGAGGGTTACACACGGTCTGGGACCGGGGATGTATCACCTGACACAACTAGTGGGACCGCGTCGAAGTATCGGCCGAACTGTCGTTCGCGGATTAGCCCATTAGGGCGGCTCATGCCTAAGTCGAAAACATTGTAAAGGTCGTGTTCAATCTCCCTCCGCCAGCACACCTCGTGAAAGTGTGTAAATCACGATGGCATTAGAAGACGATTGATACGTGTAGGTAAAGATGTACACCTCTGCAGGGTTTAAACTATTCAAATAGCCGTGTCCGCGGTTATGGACAGCTTGGTGATTACCTGCGTCGAATTAGACAAGTGCAACCCTAATTTAAAACTCGCCAACTCTAAGGACGTGGGTTAGCGATCGATTTCTCCCTGGTGGTCGAGAAAGGATCGAGAGTTTGCTGTGTTCAGTGGTCTGCTTTAGGTTTTACTATGCAGTTTCAGCTCATCTCGTTTACAAAATATTTCAGTAGACGGATTTCAATCTATTACAGGTATTGTCAAAGGCATAAAATTAGCTTTCTACAAAATAGTCCACAAATAGCCCCTTCTTGATACCTGATGCATCTATTACTAATTTCCCCTGTAAGTCTTGCGGAGTACATTTTGTACTCACCTTGCATTCGTTGATGATTTTTGTGCAGAAGAAACCGCTCCTGCAGCGGAGGGTTTCTATGTTGAAATCGATCCCGACACCGACTAGTCGCTGGGGATCCCAGGCAGTGATCCTGCCCAGGGTTCGGCAGCTTGGTCATTTCTGCCGCCATTTTGGCCCGACCTTGAGGCTTCTCAGCCAAACTTAAACTTCCGCTATGTAAGCATCTTTTGATTGTATATATGTTGTTAAGTTTCAGAACAGCTAGTATTATTGCAGTTCGGTCGTAGAGTCTCTGTGATGCTACTGGCTTGTTCTCCCCTGTGTCATGTGCAATGCGTGAATGATTGAAGTACGTGATGCAGGGAGGATTTCAGGTTTTATATCGTAGGGCTATTAAGTCTAGTCACCCCTGTGAAGTGACTCTCCACTGAGATGTTGGGAGCTATATCACTCTACTCCAGCCGTGCATTTATTTGCCGGGATGAGGTCGGGGTTGATGCTCCGGCTCAGTGGGAAAGAGTGAGGAGACTATATCACCCTACTACTCTGTGCATTAGTTTGCCGGAGTAAGCTTTGGGGTTGACGGCTCGGGCTATTCGGAGCCATATCACTCTACTCCTCTCGGGATGAATCCCGAAGAGTTGAGGTCGGGGTTGAAGCTTCGACTTAGCGGGTGATTATTCCTAAAGCTCTCCGTTATGGAATCTGGGGTCCGACATATATTCAGATATGAATACTAATTGCTATATTCAGATATGAATACTAATTGCTTCATATTGTCTATTTAAAAAAAATGTATGAAAATAGTTTCACTGACAGGCCACTTCCATGTAGCCGTCAGAGGAAACATATACCACTGACGGGCGGTGATTTACTGCCCGTCAGTGAAAGTCCCCTCAGGCTGCCACCCGCGCAGCACTGATAGGCTCTTCACTGACGGGCAATATACACCCGTCAGTGAAATATATATTTTTTCTGACAGGCCCTCCGCCTGTCAACTTCCACTGACAGGATTTTACTAACGGGCTCCAAACCCGTGAGTGACTGCCGTTTTGCACCCGTCAGTGCTGTTGTCTCCTAAGGTAGTGCGTGAAAGGGCGGCGGTAGCTGAGGGCAGGTGGGCCCAGATGGCAGGATGGAGTAGTAGCTGGGGGTGTTCTCTTAGGCTTCCCCGCCAAACCCTAGCCTCCCTTACTGCCTCCTTTCTCATGGAGTCTTCCCCCTCGGTAACATTCCCACATACGCTCGATTTTCTGATTTTTGCAGCGTATTTTGGCAGTTTATTAAATAATCCCTTAAAATAATTAAAATACATGATATAAATATAACGAATATGCATTATTAACTCTGAATAATATGATACATTTTCAATGTATCACCTATCATGCCCACCATAGTGCCTGCAATGTTCGAGCCCACCATAGTGGCTGCCATGCCCGAGGAGGCCATATCTACACCGAAGGGAGCCGCCACAGTGCATACCGTGGCTGAGGGTACCACACTCTTAATGTGTAACCAGTCGTTGCCGGTCAAGCAAACTTAATAAAGTAGGATAGATAAGGCCAAGAGCTCAAAGAGTGCCAAGAGTGCCAGGCTGGCGTCTTCGAAAGCTGATTTTCCTATAGTGTTGTTGGCCCGGCAATTCACTCTAGGAAAACCATTGGCCCCCCTTCCAATGGAAAGGATGACTTGACGCTGGCTTGTGTTAGATTGGACGACTAGTACATGATAGAGTCCAACAAGTCGGCAAAAAGAGCGATGGATACATGTTAGCATCAGGCTCAAGTTGGAAGATTTTTTTTTCCACTAACACCTGGATGACAAGTTCTTTGTTAACTTCTAGGAATTCTTCAAGCTCTTCAACCTCGATGCCCTCAAACAATCACTTATGAGATGATGCACGTTGTAAGTGTGCTGCATTAAGGTCTTTTTCGTGTGATACCGATATATAGTATATACTCATTGCTTTTGTATATATAGATACATGATCCAAGAATCCAGAAAGCACAAAGAACCAGTGGATTTCCTCAACCCATACATGGTCACTTGGGATGCCATACGTTAAATGCTACGTTCGTCACCCAATACGTGTCAAACGCATTGGTGGAGCAAAATGATAAGGACTATAGAGTTTTTGCCTACAATCTAGGGTAAGTGTTGCACTACTTGCTTCACTTAGTAAATTTTCTACTTTACAGACTTAGGTTTAATGACCATTATGATATACATGTGTTGCTTTCATTGGGTTGTGATTGTGATCCTAGTGTGGTTAAATAAGGTAATATACCTTAATTCAAAACATACAGGTCATGAATTTATGCCAGTCCGTGATATACTCGACAACTTGTTCATCGGGTTCAGTGCTCGTGGAGGTAGATGCAAGGGACACAAGTTTTTCCACAAATTTAAATTCCTGGTATGAGCTATACTATGTTCTGTAGCACATTTCAGACTAATGAGGCCCTCAAAAAATAATTAACTAATTTTATTTTTTAACAGTGCAAACAACAGCGAAAGGAGACCAACGTTCGCATATTCTTCATTTGATATCACATGCACATGATCACACAAGTTGTGACTAAAAACAAAGATTTAAAGGTTTGTCATACAACAATACCTTCATACTTAGCTAATTATCTATGAGATGTATTAAATCGATCTATTTTTAGCTATGGGCTTGGAGATGCACTGAATATAGCTTGGAAAGAGATGAACTCAAGCAAATTCACGGAATTATCGCCTTCTTCCTACTTGCCAATTTCATCCACGAAAATGGTGAGTTCCATTATCCAAATTAGTGGTTGAGAGCTTGAGAGTTAGACAATGTAAAACTAAAACTTATGTGATGGATTGAATTATGAGATAAATGATTGTTGATATTTCTTTATAAACTTTGAGTTCATTTCTCCATGCATGTGGATGATATGAGATATACATACTTATTGCTACGGGATGTGTGAATGTGGTGATATGAGTTTACTTGTGATGTGAATGTATGATCTTATGATGAACATGTGATATGAGTATATATATATGTGTGTGTGTGCACGTGCGCGCGCTGTGCTGTGCTGTTTTTTGGAGGGCATGGTTAGCATTCCTGAGGCTACCTCCAAAACAGGAAAAGAAAACTATGCCCTCTGACAAAGATATCAGATTCAGTTTAACTGCTCTCACCGTCTGTGATGTCCCATAACAATAAATGGTTGGAATAACACAGCCATCTATGATAAAAGTCATCGCAGATGGATCAAAGAGAATCAACCGTCCATGATGAGCTTTATCAAAGACGAGTCATTTGCAGGCAACCGTCTATGATGAGACATATCACAGACGGGTCTGATATAAGCATTCGTTTGTGATGACTCTTATCACAGACATTTCAAATCTAATTACATGTCTGTGATAAGACCTATCACAAATAGTTTTCGTATTGTCTATGATAATCTAAATCATCATAGATACAAGCCGATAAATGGGTAGTTTATCCATCTATAATGATAGATTTTTAACCGAATGTGACGAGCTGATCTGTGGCGGTGACCACTGCCCATAAGGGACAAAACCCTGGGTTTGTGTCCTCGGTGCATCTCACCACGAGGTTCAGAGGTAGGCGACGCTTAATTTCTTTTTAAAGATTGAACCAAACAAGGTGAGTTACAATCAACTTTGCACGATTTCCCTTTCACGACAGCTTTAGTAATAAGCACACACAATTTACAGCCGTACAACTAGTCTTGGAATTAATCACAGTAATTCTTGTGTTACGTTAAACAGAAAGTTGCCATTAGTTGTCAAAATACCATAGGGTTATGACAGTGAAGGGCCAGTTCTTCTGGCAGATTCTCCCAAAATCTGCTCCCTCCCCAGCTTCCTCCAGAATCTGTCCCCCTAAAATTTTTCACAATCTAAACTAATAAGATCCTGGGGAGTTCAGATTGTGGAAAATTTTGGAGGGACAGATTCTGGGGGAAGCTGGGGAGGGGATAGATTCTGGGAGAATCTGCCAAAAACACTGGCCCGAAAAGTGCCACATGGTACCACATGTATTTGAGACATCTAGTGGTATTTAGGAAAATTGTGGTTTTGCCAGAGCAAACCTAAACTAGTTTCCATGGATGTGCCGGTAAAAGTACGTCCTGGCGTCCATGATGAACATAAATGTGTTGGCTGCACGTGCCACCAAATTAAAATGACAACCCATACAAATTTCTTGCACCCAAAACCACATTCCAGACAATTCGGAGAGAAAAAGAACCTTTAGGTAGACCTAATAAATTGTTGACGTGGACTGCACACTTGCACCCGCCATGTCCATCCGGATAAGAAGGAAGAACCAATCGATCATCCCACGTGCGTTGGGTCGAGCACCGAATCATTAGGAAATTCTGATCGAAGTCTAACAGTTCTTTGGGCTCTGGTGGCACATGAAGCCATGTCATGTATGCACCTGCCCTAACCGAGATGTTCACTTCATTTACGCAATCCACGCAACGGCGTATGCATATCTAAGAACGAAATTATCATGCACATTTGGAGACGATGGAGTAGTTTGGTATCTTGCTAAGACATTTATCTAGATGTGCAGAATGCAGAGACAAGGCTCCAAGAATTGTCTAAATCATGCATACTTAAAGATGTACTAGTAGACAAGACAACAGAGATGCAATATGCATGCTGCAATGGCAGGATTTCTCTAAAATCCACCAGAATAATTGAATGTTGAACTGGTTGGACTGCCAATCGGTAAGCACTTCTTCTCTGTTGATCGCTGCTACTAGATATCCTAACCTTCCTCCTTTTGTCAATTTTATTCGGCTGAGGTTCCTTCGGTCCAATCAATATTCTAATCCATGCTCATTCTCAGTCTCCCTCCTCGCGTATGCGACTGTGACATGCCGACATGGTCGCGTAGCACAACCTCCAGAAGGTAGCAGGTAGCAGTTTTTATTTGACAACAAGAAGGTCTCCTTGATTCGGATTCCGGAGAACCGTTTCATTGGGATGGCATTTTCAAGAGGAAGAACGCGACGTTGGTAGATCAGTTTAAGTTCCCTTGTTTCCTAAGCGGGGGTAACTCCCAGCCGTGAAAACACCAGGCATCGTTCGGTACATGATAATATCTGGTCGTGTAAGTTGATTTTTCTCGAAAAAATAGTATATGAACTATCCAAATTTTGGTAAAGTATTTGTTTGCAATAAACCGAACAAGCCCATTGATCCCCTGGTGCTCTCACACTGGAAGCGAGCACGAACCACTTCAATGTGAAGCTCACGTCCCACCAACCAATTGCCCTTTGCGTAACAGTTGAGATTTTTCGATGATATATGCTCGCGTGTCCTATCTAGGCTGCAATCCCGGACACCCACGGCCAGGCAGCGGTAGGGCCACGGCCGACTGTGCCATGTTTGTCCATAGCACACGCATGACACATCGACACATCAGATTAATAGAAGACGCCACTCCTAGTTAAAAGTTTCAACCAAGTTGCATGCAGTTATTATCTACGTGCAATAAGATCGGCCCAAGAAAAAGGGAATTTAAAACTGCAGTTAGCTGTTGCCGTCGGGAGGATCATGTCGGTGGACCCCATATAGTAAGTCAAAATCTGGAAGCAATAGAGCAGTGCCGTGCTGAGTTGCTGGCAAAGTGGCAATTGAGCTTATAATAATAACTCTGAGAATGACAAATGGATGGCAGAAACTAAGATGGTCCGTCAAAATTTATGAATGCTGGTGATGAAGGTGGGAGAGATTTACAAGATGCTCCTACACTTGTCAAGGATGGCAAGGATACCATTTCTCCGATTTTTGGTTCCTATTAGTGGTGGTCAACGCATTGCATCTTGCTGCAGTTCATTCGCGAAATTTTCTTGTCATGCTATAGTGGAAATGGAACAAGGTCAAACTATCTGCACTGCACCTAGCAATTCAAAATTTTTAAATCAGTACAACTAGACAGGGACAATATTAATCCAAGTAGTACAACGCCAGCTAGCTAGGCCGATACTTACAAGGAACAGGTTAATTCATCCTAGCAGCCGCCATATATTTCCTGGATCAATCACAGATATATCTTGCCTCTCGTGTTTCAGTTGACATCGTTTTCCAACGAGACGACGTTGCGACGATCTCGGTTGATCCCGGCAATTATAGGCTTGATGTCGTCACTCGTCACGGATGCAGCCTCGTCTAATTATTTTGACAAAAGTCACCGGATATCGTAAAAGAAGCAAAAGCAACTGAACAAAATCATAGATTCACTTTTAGAGGAAAAAAAAGCATAGATTCACATCTCTGAACAAATAAATAAGTAGGAAGGAATTGAAATATTGAGGAGCAAGTGGTCATCCATGTCCATATGGATATGCACATGTGGACGTTGGGAGTTCAGCGAAGCATCCTTTCACTCTTGTGGGTAGGGTGGGTGGTGAACCAATTTTAACCCACTTGAATACCTGATTTCCTGGTTGACACAGATTTCTGGTTCACGTTCAACTTGAAAATGTGCTTAGCTAAATAAGCTTACATCTCCTAGAGGTCATGTATGTTCCTACTTGCCAAGCTAGTAGTGTTAGCCTAACTTGTTTGACACGTCCGATAAACATTACTACTAAGCAGTCAACACAAGTAACGTGTGAAGATTGATGGCTGCCGCTCAATCCTATAACTAAACAAGTGATCCTCACTGTATATTTTTCCTACCTTGACATTCAACCAGGCCATCCGACTTAATTCTAGCCGTCGAATGAGATTCCGATGCCCCATGTTTGCCTCTATAGCCTTGTATTCCGAGCTCCGCCTGTAAAAACTAAATAGACATCATATATGTACCAAAAAAAAGATCTCCCAAATTAAATAGCAGGTTAATATGTGCGCTACATCAATGGACTCACCGCGAGCAAAACTGAATGCGCAAAATAATCGTTTTCTTATATATCTCGGTGTCACCTCCCGTGGCATCAATTTTGTCATGTGTCGCTCTTGAAGCAAGGACAGATGCCGCAGGTCTCCTCGTTCGTTTTGAGGGAGATCAAGAGAAATCTGAAAGCGAACTCAGAGAAAGTTTGTCACGGCCGCTGTGTACAAACTGCTATGCCACCATGGCCCGACCGAGGGCGGACCGAGGTCTCCGTCAGAACAAGAGCGCGTGTCGGCGTGACCCCCTTGTTTCCTGAGAAACAGCGCACTCGTCCTGACTGCTAAATCATGCCGTGGCTCGTGAGGTTTTAATAACTTAAAGTTCTGTCGCACGCGGCACGCCTTTTATGGGGCTACGGCAGCACGTACGAGTTACGACTGGCCACAGAGGCTTATTTCACATGACATGAGGCTTACACAGTGGCGGCGCCACGTTGTGGCTGTGATGTCAAGTACAGTTGCAAATTCATGTTTAAAAAATCAGAAAACTATGTAAATTTATGGATTTTTGCTCAACTGACATCACAAGGTTTTGATCCTGACACCGCCACTGGGCTTACATGTAGAGAAATGCACATGTTAGATCGGACATAGATCGTATAAAAACCGCTGTTTTGATCCTGACACCGCCACTGGGCTTACATGTAGAGAAATGCACATGTTAGATCGGACATAGATCGTATAAAAACCGCTGTACCTAAACTTGTTCCCTTTAGCTCTTCAGAATTGCTTCTTACACGATACTTTTGCTAAGATTTTACTACGACGAACAGGATCCAGGCGCCTCTTCCTTGCATCTTGCCTCTAGCCCCTCTCAGCCATCAAACCGTCATAAACGTTGTCGTCATTACCCATCACCTTATAAGTTGGCGACTCCGATTTCATCTAAACAATCGTCGATGCACTAATCACCACAACGATCACATCAAACTCACGCTGGCTGAGACACCACAGCCGGCCACCACATCAGCAAAAAGGCAGCTCTCACTAAACTTCTAGGTTCAAAGAAAATGCTAGCTCCAGTACGATACGTGATACAATGCGCGTGTGCATGACGATGTTTAAAAAACTAGCACCATATCCCATGCAATTGCATAGGAAACGTCTTTAATATCTTTATTTGTTGGACTTGTGCGTGATATTAGATTAGTATATGGAGTTAAAGTTCATATTATTGGTCATTAATATTAGATAAATAGGATAGGTAGATTCAAATCTCAGGTGGCTTTTTATGAGGTGTAAAATTATGAATATATGTCGGTTGTAGGTTATTAGTAATTAAGATACATTAGATTAGTACCGGATAATGTTTAGTTACAGTTGTGAAGATCTATCGGTTGTAATATTCATCAAATCAATGGTCGAATGACATTTAGGTGGAGTTATAAAAAATTTATCAGTTGTGATCTGCTTAGGTACAATCATGAAGATATATTAGTTGTGATATGCTAAGGTACAATTATGAAGATATATCGGCTATGATCTATTTATGTACATATATGATGATATATCGGCTGTGATCTATTTATGTATAGTTATGATGATCTATCGGATGTGATCTGTTTAGCAATAGCTATAATGATCTATCGATTCTGATCTGTTTAGAAGATCTATCAATCGTTGTTCAATAATATTAGATTAATGTTTAGATATTATGTTTTTTATAAGAAATTTTAGTATATGTTTTTTTGCTAGTTAACTATCATGTAATTTTATATACGCACGATGAAAGTTATTGAATTCCTTTGTCCTGTGTATAACGGATTGCCCATTTTATCACGAAACGATGCATCCTGCAACCGTCATACTTTGAATTGTCGGACGTGCATCATTGTTCAAGAAAAAAAGGGTATTGGCGTATTGCTAGTTGGTTCTTCCATAGCAAAAGTCGACGAAGTCTATCATAATAATGCGCCGTGAGGACTTGACCTGTCTGTATATTTTAGACTAAGAAGGGTTAATTTGTCTTCCCTTTTTGTTGAGCGAGTGTTAATTTGGCTTTGACCAAACTATTTTTAGACTATCCTTGGTTTTTAGCCAAAATATTATTTTGACCTTAAGATATTTTGCATGTTTTAGGTCGCTAAAATATAACTATATCGAGTTGAACAAAAACTTCTGGATTTTGAGATATTGTGACGTCCAAACAATACTTTAAGTAAACACTATCTAAATATAGTACGATAACGAAGAAAAATAGTGTTTGGCTAAGAAAAATATCGGCCATCCAAGTGTTAAAAGTATCGGATAAAAAAGGTGTTAAAAAGTAAGAACATATTTTCAGCCAAAATGCCCCCATGGAAACGAGGTCACCACAAGAAGCTATAAGCTACCTATTCGATCATGATTTTTGTTGAACAGTTACAAACAAAATAACTCAAACCAATACATTTAGCTTGATATATCCAATTTTACATCTTAACATACAAGTAAAAATGAGCAGCTCGATATGATAATATTCATGTCTTCGTAGGAAGAACTACTATGAAACAACAAAAACAAAATCTTGCCTCAATACAGAGTAAACCGTGCTAAGCTTCCTAACAACGAGAGGGGAAGGTGGTAACTGTGCCTATTGAAGTAACCTGACGACTCATAGTCGGTGGCTTGATTAAGGCATGTTGGACTCTGGAGACATGATTCTTTTTTCCCCAATTCATATAGCTAATGAATCGTTTCTTGTAAAATTTATGCAGTCCATGGCTTAAGTGAACGGAACCAAACAGGGTAGCTAAAATATGTGCACGTGTGATGGTATTCCTGGTTAATATGATGCTCCCTTTGAAATGCATGGTTTTTCTTGATTTCTTCATAAATTGTTTCACGCGAGCACGCCTCTTCGGCATTTCACGAAACATAGGCCACACCCACCGTCTAGCTAAAAAGTGATATTGAATCGTCTCATCATAATAGTAAAAGCAACATCTTTGGCTACCCATCACATCTCTTTTTCATAGATTATCTTTAGTGAAAATAACTCCCCTATGTAAATACCATAAGAACTTTTTTATTTTTAAGATACTTTAATTTTCACAACTGTCTATTAGTAATTTGCACATCTTGGTGTATCAGTTGCTTGTAGAGTGACTTAACAGAATAATCCCCACTTTGGTTAGGTTCCATACGAACTTATCCCTATCAACATCCAATACTGCCTGCGCCACTCAGTTAGTGAGCTCAAACAGGTGTACAAGGTTCTGACCAATTATGCCCTGACAGAAAGAAATATTCAGAGGGTTTGATCCCATTACATGTGCGACAGTGTCATGTTTATTGAGGACAATATTAAACAGCGGTAGGTACCGTGTTGTGAGGGGAGAGCTACCAAGCCAGGTATCTAGCCAAAGCTAATCTAAGAGCCATCGTGTAGCCATGGTGGATTTGAATTTCATAAGGCCCATCCAAAAATGAGTCTCCCGACTTGCTATTAATTTGAGGTAACGTCCTATTCTTTAAGTATTTTCTCCTTAGTAGGGTTTGTCAGACCTTGTCCTCATTAAGTAATTTGAAGAGTCATTTACAAAAGAGATAATTATTTTTTAAAGCATGGACATGGGTAGACTGCTCAGTACATAATTAAATTAAACAACACGGCCCTGACGAGAGAATTTTCCTTCGCCAACTACTTAAGCGTTTCTCGAAGCAGTCCTCAAGCCCTTTCTAATCTGAATTCTGCAATTTCCTATAATGACTAGGTAACGGAAGGAAATGTACCAACACTATACCCAAATAGGTGTGTATATTGACTTTCATAAGCTTTTATCACACAGGTAATTTACAGGTGTACACACTGGCTTTGCTCTTGGTTGCCTTTGTAGCGTCTGGAGGAGCGAGAGTTGAACAAGTGGCATGCAGGTCGCTTGAGGTGGTTTTGTGGGACCTCTTCATTATGCACGGATGGGGTTTAGTCACGGCTTGTATGCTTCTCGAGGTTTCAAAGTTTTAGCCATTGTGTTGCCATCTTTAGTCATTTTATTATTTTGGGATTTTTTGTATTGCTATCAGTGTTCGGCTGATTAGTTTTTTCTTTTCTGGTTTGTTTGTGTGACTATGTGCACGACAGTGTAGAGTTCAAAAAATACTCTGTGTATATTTGCATTATCTAATGCTGGTTGGAAGAAATAAAATTCTTCCTATGTCTAAGAAAAACCCACTGTCCAGCTTTCAAAGAAAACAAAATAGAAACACCGGGGCTCTGCCTCTGGCCCCTGCTCTGCCAAGTGCCAACTGATCACCCAAACCCACACTGCCACGCGAACACCCTGGAGGCCCCTACTGGCCACCCAATCCGCGCCCGCCAGGCGCCAGCCAACTAGCCAAGCGTGCACCACGCGGGCCGCGGCACCCTGCCGCATCCACGCCAAAACCGAGACGCCTCGCCACAAAACCACCAACCGGCAACCTCACCAAGACCCCATACTTTCCCAGCCCGGCCTCGTCCTCGCCCTCCCACCGTCCCGCACCGCGATTAAACTAACCCGCGTCCGAATCACCACCGGGCCATACGCATCAGCGACGCGCCCGGCCTCCTTCGCTCGCCCGCCCGCCCTCCCGGACGCGTTTATAAATAGCAAAACCGTATGATTAACACTCCCAAAGTTTAGCTAGAGAAAAGAGAACACACCACCGAGGCAACACAACACACCACCGAGGCGCGAGCGAGAGAGACCGCGAGACGCTGCAAGCCCAACGCGACGCAACGTCCCCCTCGGCGAGCGACAGCAGGCCAGCAACGGAAGAAACAGGAGGACGAGGAGTGGGCGAAATAAAAAGGAGAAGCGCGCCCCAATCCGGAGGTGTGACGGGTTCTTCTCCTCCTCCTCCTATTCCTCTTCTTGCCGCCCCACAAGAAGAGGGATAGGACAGGGGCACGGGGAACGGGTTCGCCGCCGTGCCGCGGCCGTCGTCGTGTGTACAGCAGATTTGTCACTGCTCCCGCGCGCGAGAGCACGCTGCCTGTGTGGCTTGGTTGGCTGGTTTGGTTGGTCGCCGGAGCGGTAGCGGGAGGGGAGGGGGATGGCGAGGTTCATCCTGAGCCTGGTGGAGCTCGGGGTCAGCGCGGCGGTGCACCTGCTGTTCGGGTTCTACGTCTTCAGCACGGCCGTCGCGACGGACATCTCGCAGGCCGCCGCGGCGTCCGGGTGCCTCCTCCTGCGACGCCCGGCAACGACCGGCCTCGTCGACGTCGCCGCGGCGGGGGAGGAGGAGGAGCTGAGGGGCGCCGCGCCCGTCGTGCTGGACGGCTCGCCACCGCCCATCGTCCTCGTCCACGGCATATTCGGCTTCGGCAAGGGGGTACGTATGTACGTCGTATGCGCTTGTGGGGGTGGGCGGTTGTTCGGTGAAATGCCGCAGAGGGGTGCTCACGCGTTCCTTTGGTGCCGTTGTTGTCTGCGTGCAGAGGCTCGGGGGGCTGTCCTACTTCGCCGGCGCCGAGAAGAAGGACGACCGTGTGCTCGTGCCGGATTTGGGGTCGCTCACCAGCATCCATGACAGGTGGGTGGATAGGAAAAATAGCGAAGTTCCTTGATCATTTGGTGGTTGGCCACTTTTTAATCTTGTCTAGTTATCCTAAATTTGCTGGTTATGATTCGACGTTTATCCCTCCTTGTGAACTAAAATTTTCTGTTAATATAACTAGCAGCGCAATTATGCGAAAATATTTTTAATTATTTATTTACACATGTGGTATTAGATTAGTATGGAGAATAAAAGTTCAAATCACGAGCCAAAGTCGTTGTGCTGAGTGAGAAATGTTTTTAATTGTCTTTTTTTTTAACGTGATATTAGATTAGTACGGGAAATAAAAGTTTAGATCACGAGTCGACCTGCTAGTTGTTGTATTGAGTCGTCTATTTAAATATAGTTATGATGATATATCGGTTGTGATTTATTTAGGTACAATTATAAAAATCTATGGGTTGTGGTACATTAATAATAAAAGGGTTTTTCAGTCGGATATTTTGTTTTTTCATGAGAATTTCTAACATCTCTCTTGTTTCTATTGTATTTTTTAGCATAGAAATAAATAGATAGATAGATGTATTGGGTGGAAATTTGATTGTTGGGGAATCTGGTGGTTCCTGGTGCTGCAGGGCGAGAGAGCTGTTCTACTACCTAAAGGGAGGACAGGTGGACTATGGCAACGAGCACAGCCAAGTTTATGGGCACGCGCGGTTCGGGAGGATCTATGACACAGGTGAAGATCTCGAAGAACAGAAAACATAACTATGGCCTTACAGAAGTTTGGATTTAGAGTTCTTCATTTATGGTTTATAATTGTGCGCAGGGCATTATCCGGTCTGGGACGAGCAAAACCCGGTGCACTTTGTGGGACACTCGGCCGGTGTGCAGGTTGTGAGGGTGCTGCATCAGATGCTTGCCGAGAAGGTACACAAGTTTCAGATTTTACTCGGAAACGGTAACTCTTTGTGGTGGTGGTAGAATGCTCATGCTTATCCTGTGCTCTCTGAGGGGTGTTTCTTGTGATTAGGAGTGCAGGCTGAAATCACCCAAATTAGCATCATTGCTATTGCATGAAGTTTGGGTTTTTGGCACCTCTGTTAAAGCGCTTTTCTAGGAATGGTCCAAAGAACCTGTTTTTAGTGTGGCCAACATCAATAATCTATTGTTAATTTCTATTTTACTTTGTGTTGTTTGCCGTGCATTTTTGCGACTATGTTTGATTGCATGCTTTTCTTGGCTTTACGCATGTGGCATGCTGGTCTTGTTGCATGCCCATGCCGGCAGCTTGGTGGCATGCTGTTGTGTTAATGGAACATTAGTCACACTAGACATCGTGCACGAGAAATTCAGCCTGCCAAAAAATTATGAAATTTCATAGGACAATGTTTAACTCAATAATCAGTAAGACAACAGATTCAGTGTTGAACATTCAAACGGAATCAAGCCCATGCATGGGGAAATAACAGTTTTGAGGATTAATTTGACTGGTTAATTAAACACAAATCGTGAATAAGTGGTAAGGGTCCAACTCCAAATTTGAGCCATCCGATTAGAAAGATCTCATGCTTTTTATATGCTATGGATACAAATGATATTATTCTAACACATCGTTTAATGCTAATGTCAGGCTTTCCCTGGGCATGATACTTCTGAAGACTGGGTTTTGAGCCTTACGTCCTTGTCAGGTGCGCTTAATGGAACCACAAGGACTTACTACGATGGAATGCTGTAAGTGTTGCCTGAACTCAAAAGATTAATGTGATTCCATATTGTTATCTGTCTCCGTACCATTTTAATTTGTTTCATTTCCTATTACTTTTAGGGCTGAAGATGGGAGATCCATGAAATCTGTTTGTCTTCTTCAGCTCTGTCGGCTCGGAGTCATTTTTTATGATTGGCTAGACATTCCATGGCTGAAGAATTACTACAATTTCGGTTTTGATCACTTTGAAATGTCATGGAGGAAAGTGGGTTTTTGGGGTCTAATTGATCTGCTGCTGGGGCACACCGGGCCATTTGCCTCAGGAGATTGGATTCTGCCTGACCTCACAATCCAAGGATCTCTAAAACTTAACTCTACATTGAGGACCTTTCCCAATACATTCTACTTCAGTTATGCTACAAAGAGAACAAGAAAGCTATTTGGAATTACAGTGCCCTCAAGTGTCCTTGGAGTCCACCCAATGCTCTTTATCAGAGTCCTCCAGATGTGTATGTGGCGGCACCCTCAAAACGCACCTCTACCTTACAAAGGATACAGGTGAACTCCTCTGCTCTAAGCCAAATTCATAATAATACTGCTTAGGGTTCCTGTTCTCATCTTGAAAAGAACCTTACAATTCATTATTTGGTGCATGTTCTTAATCCTCTCGCGGGTGATATTCAGGGATGAAGATTGGGAAGATAATGATGGGGCTTTGAATACAATCTCCATGACACACCCTCGCATTCCTATAGAGCATCCAAACCGTTATGTGGTGGATGATTCTGACTGCCATCCTTTACAACCTGGGATATGGTTAGTAACATATTTCTGGAGCTTTTTTTAAGGTTCTTGGTGGAAGTAGCTAGAGCAAATTTGACATTAAATTCTAATGTGCGATCAACTGGGGGGCATTGAAGAGATTTCATACAATTTGTGCTTCTTTCATGGAAAAGTATATGTGTGCTTACCAAATTGTTCCATGATTTGTGCAGGTATTACAAGATCATTGAAGGTGATCACATTCTTTTCATTGTAAATCGAGAAAGAGCTGGAGTGCAGTTTGATTTGCTGTATGATGGCATTTTCCAGCGTTGCAGAAAGCATGCGTTTAGAGAGAGCCCACCTACTGTACCAAACGAAACAAGTCAATAGCAGATTACACCCGAAGCATTCTAGGTAGTAGCGAGGAAGAAAACAAGTTGGCCACCGTGCTTTTTCGGCTCTCTTCATCTCCGGCCCCCATGCATGTGGATGAAACTTCGACATTGTAAACTGTAAATTACATTGCCCATTTGATGAACATTGCAAACTTTTTTTTTGAGATAGATGAACATTGCAAACTTGACTTCGCTGGTTCATGGAAGGAGGTGCATGGTGAATATTTTTGCATCCTGCTCTTCGCTGCCCTCACAGCACAATGCAAGGAAGGAAGGTCGCATTGGATTTGCCTTCCTGTGTTGATTCTCGGCAGAATTGAGCAGGAGGTTACAGATCAACACCAGCATTTGTTTATAACCTTAATGGGCTTCTTGAGATAAATTCACATGTATGGTTTGTACACAAATGGTTTATAATTGCATGTTTTTTGGAGCGAGTAATGGATAAACATTTACGCGTTACTCGTTTGAGAGTAACGCTACAGTACTTGGTGTTGCCGCGCGCTGACGTGCATCGCTCCTACGTGACCCAGTTGACTTTCTTCCTTTGGCTGGTACGAACAACACAATACGTACAGAGTGCTTTTTTTAAAAACGTCCTACCTTTGATTATATTATAGAGGGTCCAAATCCCGCTTCAGTAAAACAAGTACACCACAAAAGAAATGGACACAAAGATAAAAACTTACACAGCTGTTCTTTTTTTTTGAGAAAATACACAGCTGTTCTTGAGAGACGTGTAGGGAAGCAGCATTAAGCTGTTGCCACGCATACCTCGCCGATAGCATGTGGATATAATTGCGTCGTTGGGCGTTCTCGTCCGTTGACCAGAGGGAAGAAGACTGCCGTCACCCGCGAGTTTTGACCTTCGGCCGTCATCCACATGGAATCGGAGCCCCAGCAACTGATGCCTCCTGATGACCCTCAACTGATGCCTCCTGATGGCCCTCACACAGAGAAAAGGATTGCTCTGTCCTTTTCTCTTTGCTCCTTCGTTGAGTAGCCTATTCTTTATTTTATTTCGTTTCCTTCGAGCACCACGTTAAGGTACCCAGCTGCCCATTTCTTTTTCTCGGAATGTTGCCCTCTGTCCTCTTCCTTTTTGTCCTTTCTTTGTTTTATCCTTTTTTTCTCTACTGTGTTTTCCACCCTTCTTTACTTTTACTGTTTTCACATTTTTCAGTAGATGGTTTTCACTGTTTTTAACTGTTCTTCACCGGTTTGGAATCAACTATTAGTAGTTTTTTTTCTCTACCAAATTTTGTCCTCCATTCTTTACTTTTTTTGTCATTTTCCTCGCTCAAGACAACTACTGAGAAATACGTAGAAAGCTGTCAACAAATACAGTAGACAACTAATGAAGAATGTAAAAGATATATATGCAGTAGAAAATTTTCAACAAATAAAGTAGACAACTAACAAAAATTGCAATAGACAAATATGCAATAGACAACTGACAGAAAATACAATAGGCAGCTGACAAAAAAATGCAGTAGATAAAAATACGCAGTAGAGAATCTAAAAAAATATAGTAGAGAACAAAAAATACAATAGACAAGTAAAACTACGCAGTGCAACTATAATACGACACGAAATTAGAGAAAATTGTACACAAGAAAATACGAGCGTACGAAGTCGATGACCTTGAAGGTGAGGGTCTCGGTCAGGAAGTTGTCAGGAGTACCGAAAGTGACGAGCAAGCTGATTTGCCCGAGTGGTCTCGTCATCTTGCCAGGTATAAACCCCATGGAAGGGTGCACTGGTGGGCTTGATTTCCGAGCGGGAGATCTTCATGTCATCCAAGGTCTTGACGTAGAGGATGTTCAGACCACTCCCTCCGTCCATGAGGACCTTGGTGAGGCGGACGCCGCAAATGATTGGGTCCACTACCAAGGAGAACTTTCCGGGGTGAGGTATGTAGTCTGGGTGAACCGAGCGACCGAAAGAAATTACGGGTTCGGACCATCGTAGGTACTGGGGTACAGCCGGCTCAATCGAATTGACCTCACGGTCGGTGAGCTTCTGACGACGCTTAGATTCGTAGCCATTTAGGCCACCGAAGATCATAAGACACGCGGTCTCCTTTAGGAATTCGTCACCCTCGTCCGGGGGAGGATCCTTTTTGTTCCGGTTGGGGGCGAAAGGCTTGTTCAAGTTATTTAGGATATTGCAGTCGTGTGTGACATGGTTAGACTTTGGTCCATGGAAGTGACACGGCTGGCTCATCATCTCCTCAAAGGTTGCGTTGTCGCGCTGAGGGCGACGCTACGGGGCGCGCTCAGCCGCGGCAACAAGGTCTTCGCCCTTGCGCTTCCGATGTTTCTTCCTGGATGACTCAAGACGATCTTTCCTCCTGGGGGACTCGGGAGCCTTGCCCTTTCCCTTATCGTCCTTGGTCGCGCTGCGAACGACTTCTTCACTAGTAGCGAAGTTGTTGGCGATATCGAAGAGCTCGTGCGTAGTCTGAGGATTCTTGCGCGTGATCTTGTGGATGAGGTCAGTGCTCCGAACGCCCTTGGAGAAAGCGGTGATGACGTCACCTTCCCGAACTTCCGACAGAGAGTTCTTCTTATTGGAGAAGCGTTGGATGTACTCTCTAAGGGTTTCACCTGCCTCTTGAGTACAAATGTGGAGGTCCCATGCATTCCCGGGCCTATTGTAGGTGCTTTGGAAGTTGTTCATGAAGAGGGTTTCTAGGTCGGCCCATGATTGGATACATCCCTGAGGCAAGCTGGTAAGCCAGGCTCGAGCCAAGTCGGCTAGAAACAGGGGCAGGTAATGAATCGCAACGTAGTCGTTGCCACTATTGGTTCTGCACGCCGTGTGGTAATCGGCCAGCCAGATATTTGGCCGGGTCTCGCCCGTGTACTTGTCGACGCCAGTGACTCGGAATCGCGGCGGGAAGACAACATCGCGGATGCGAGAACCGAAAGCCTTGGGGCCCACGTAGGCCATGCCGGAATGAGTTGGAGAGCTACACCAGTTGGTAGTGCGGCTGTCGCTGCTGTCTCCGTGGTGACCACCATGGTTGTCTCTCCCTAAGTCCCGACGAGCGTTTTGCCGGGCCTCGAGGGTGTTCCGCGCATCGCGGTTTGGTCCGAGTCGGCTACGTACCGACCCAGCAGGGTGATCCTTTTGTCCCGCGCCGTGGCGGGCGCGGTTTCTTGCAGCGATAGTATCCCGTGCATCACGATCCGGTCCGAGTCGGCTACGAACCGATCCGGCAGGGTGATGACATTCGAGGTTGGCACAATGACCCTCGGTAGCTTGCGGGTTCCCTGGAGGGGGAAAACGCCGGCTTCTGGCACTCGCAGAGGAACCTGCACGGTCCCCGGAGATCTCGACCTGCTGGAGTGCTGCTTCCTCCACTAGGATCCGGAGCCGCCAGAGTTCATCGTGACCCGGGGTGCCCTCAGGGATATTGATGGCACGTGCCACCACCGAGGCAGTGACGATGTTGTGGCTAGGGAGCGGAAATATCGGGACGCCGTCCCTTTCACGCATGCGAAGTGCATTGTGGACCTGACGTCCACGATCCCGCATGTCCTCGTTGCGTTCTCTTTCTTCACGCTGGCGAGCCAGCGCGGTTTGCTGCTTGGCTAGTGCCTCCTCCTTAGCAAGAAGGCGGAGCCGAGTAGTTGCTAGTTGCTCAGGAGTCTGATTCTCGATGGGGATGACTTGGTCGTCGTTGTTGACCAGCACATCAGGGTTAGCCATGAAGACCTCCCGAGATGGATGGTGGCTTCCCGAGCTCTCGAAGCCGTCCGAGTCGTACTCAAGGATGGGTAGGAGGGACTCGATTACACCAACCAGTCGGGATCCCTGCTCGATGGGTGAGGACCCGTGTTCGAACAGCAGATCTGACTTCGGCTCAAACTTGTCCTTGGAAGAGGAGCCAAAGGCGTGGACCCAAGGGTGAGTCCGAGTGGAGATGGTGATAAAGCCTCCGTTGATCGGCGGAAAAACCGAGTCGCAGAGGTGAAACTTGCCGATCTTGTCAGCGATGAAGTCCAGCTTTCCGAATTGGATAAGCTGTCTTGGATCGGGGACAACGTCCAGGGAGGCGAATCCCATGATGATGCCCGGAACGAAGTCACTGTAGTTGTTGGAGAAACCCATCTGGACCTGTCCGGATGGATCTATGCGCACAGCCCCTACCTGGCGCGCCAACTGTCGGTGTTTAGATCCGGCAATACTAAATATAGGGCAGCGTGAGCATAGCAGATCCAGATGGGTGCACACGGGAGACAAAGTTTAGGCAGGTTCATGCCCTCAAGAAGAGGTAATACCCTACTTCCTGTGTTTGGTGGGTGGTATTGCTTGTATCCCGGGTGCCACAAGAGCTTGAGAAAAGATCTCAGGAGCGCTTGGGTTTATGTATCTACGAATACGAATGCTTCTATGTGAATCTAGCTTTTCTTCCCGATCGGGGATCCCTACCTGGCCTTATATAGACGGCCGGGGTAGGGTTACAAGAATCCGGATCGGTTTACAGATTGATTTCCTAGTTAGTTACAACTGAATCCGGGGTTGCCGGGCAGATACTTATTCCTGTCTTGTACTCCAAGTCGATGAGGCGCCCCCGTGTAGAAGTCAGACTTGAGTAGTCGGCCTGACCCATCCTGTGTCTAGAGGGTCGGCTTTGTCCTCCTTGACAATACCCGGGTGTTATGCCATCGTCAAAACCCCTTTCGGGCAAATGGTAACTTATGTATTCTTTTAACTCCCTCTTAGTAGAGTTTGAACTGTGGTATGAAGTTGTTATTGTGATCATTCCATATGTAGTGCGTGTATGATTGAAGTATATGGAATCGATCGTAAATGAATGATGTCTTCTCTTAGTGTTCACTCCGTGAAATGTTCTTGGTTGAGTGACCAACTAGCTGAGATGCAGTGCCGGCTAGGCAGGGTGTGGACAGTCGGGCTGGGCTTTCGAGTGACCCACTAGCCTTCGGGCTAGGTTAGGGTGTGGGTCTGACCGTCGGGCTCCTCCGACTACATTTTGCTTAGTGAGCTTAAGAGCAGCATTAAGCCTTTGCAGGATCAGGGAATTATATGTGGTTTTGGGAAGTCTAATCTCTTCCGGCCGGCTTGACCAACGGTGAAGGCATACGACATCGGTAAGCATATGGTGAGTTGGTCAGGTGTTGGACCACTCTGCCTTGGTGAACACGGCGCAGGTACCGTGCTACCAGGTTGACTGGTTTCTCGGTCCTTGGCGATTATTCGTTCCCCTACTCATATATAATTCCGGGGTCCGTGACAATGTAGAATGTGGTACACAAAAAGTCGTCAAAACATATCTAATCGGGATCTAGTTTTGAGGGTCTCGTCGAAATAAAGACAGTGGTGAATACAAATTTTGATTTGGATGCTCAGTTTGAGAGCAGTAGACTTTTAAAGTTTCGAAATTGGTTTTTAAAAGGCTTGCATCATATATTTGGAAAGCTAGGTGTCAAACCCAATAAATCCACGTAGGCGAGAGGTTTGACGTGTTTTCGGATAGAAAAAAATAGGAAGTGGGAACGTATGGAAGAAAAAGTAGAAAGAAAACTACCATAATGCTGGGGACCCAAAAGCAGGAACCGGAACGTATGAGAGAAAAAGTAGAAAGAGAAGTATCAAAACTAGAAAGCGTTTACTTCAATCTTACGGAGTAAGCGTGAACTCGTCAGCATTTGTCCCTTTTAGAGGTAATTTATGATTGCGTTTGGTGGCAATTATCAGGCTTGGATATTTGGATTCTCCTGACCAGCTGGGCCTATATTATCGGTGGTTGTCGACTTGTTATCACGTATCAGTATGGCCAAGTCACCAACTACAGCCTTTACCTGCATTTCTCTTGTAAAACACACTTACGAACCCTTTAAACTATTACAGTAACTGCCTAAGATGTAAAAAGTACTGTTACAAGTCCATAGCCTGCGGCTTTGTGAGTGAATACTTTCTAGGTGCATTTACTTGTGAACTTAAAAAAATACATTTACTTGTATGCCTTTTACTAAGGTAGCAACCACCAGGTCCAAGGGGCCCGACGTACAATTTTCCCTCCTGTCACCTCAGTCTTACGATAGCATGTCTTCATCATCGTTTCACCGCCTTCACATATCGAAGCATCGAAGGAAAATCACATCTCCTAGATCTACTTCTCTCTAGGAGACAAGGGCGGAGCGGCGGCGGCAACGAAATCTCATGGAACAATTATCCATATTCCTGTCAACTTCTCTTCAAGAGCGGGAATGTGCCTAACAAGCAGCAAGCATGGTTTGTGCAGAGAGAAAACATTGCGTCTCTGCAATCGTCAATTTGTCATGCACCGACGGTCCCCAGCATCAGGGTTCAAAATCCGGTTACCACCTGGAACTGGTTTTCCCAGTGGATACTACTGTGAGCTATAGTGCTGACGGTACGAGTATGGTATTTTGTGCTATTTCGAATCCTTCTTTCAGGTCGTTTGAAGTTGAACATTCTCGAAAATTCCAAACAAAAATGTCCACCAATAAAATTTGGTCAAGTTTAAAATAGTAACAGGCTGCTAACCAGCTCCTGCGCCGCGGGATCAGCCGGCAGGAGTATTACGCATGCTTCCGAGCATGGTCCTTCTATAGTCCTGCAGCTGTTAGGGAGATGGGCGTAACCAAGATTGTGCCACCAACGTAAGGGAAAACAGAGATTCGTTTTGCAACAGGCACAACGCAATTGACGGTTGCCTGCTCATACGGTTTGCTGAGGTGATCAGGTGAGGCACAGTCGCACAGACGAGATCTGCCCTTTCCCCGGATGGTTGGACGGGCTCTGCCCGGACTGACACGGTGGTGACCGGGAGGAACGCTCTCCGACTCCGAGTAGTCGCCACGACAACCGCGCGGCCCCGCACGACTAACAGCACAGGTACTACACTACGGAGGACGCGCTGCCCTGTAACGTCCGGACGCGCACGCTCGGCAGTCGGAACATAAGAGTATCCACGTCCTTAGCACTTCCAAATTAGACGTTAAACTAAAACAGCAGCTTTCTCTCTTCATTCACTCCTCTAGCTTCTTTTATCACATCTTTTAGCACCGTCTATAAACGCTAATGACTTTTAAAAAATAAAAGCATATATTTAAAGTTTAGCACTGAATAGTAAACTTAGTGGTGATGCTAAGCCTTTTGTTCTTAGCACCTATACTCGTATCGCTTACCACCGATGTTAGTTCTGTTCTCTCACTTTTAGCATCTGCTTAGCACATAGGAAAGTGGATGCTATAAGATGGAACAACCCAAATTGAGTGTGAACTCTCTAAAAACCATCCGTACAAAATTTCATAATTTGTTAAAACATTTATAGGTACAAGGGTGGTATTATAGAGCCTTGTAAAGCGTCCTAAGCGTCGAGATCATAATCATTTACGAGATTTGCCTCGTACATATCTTCAGAATCTAGTCGATTTTGTTACCTCTTATATATAATTTTTTATAACATAATTATTTTTCTATCTTTATTTTATAATTAACCTATCCATAAAAAATGTAATCTAACTTTTTTGGTAGCGCCAAGGACAGAGGCGCAACAGGAACACTCTGCGACGCCATGGTCTACAGCGCTGCAGACCTTGGCTCGGTGGCAGCCGAGCTATCGTGGCCTAGTGACGTTGCCAACACTGCGGCACCACATGCGCGCGGCGTCGCAAGGGGTACAACACCTCGGTCGTGACGCGTCACCTCGTTTTCTCTAACTCCCTCGTGCTCACGCCATCCCACAAGTGCGGATCAAACGTTCGGTTAGCAGGACGTGCCCCTAGACTTGGTCATGCACGTCTCGAGCTCCTACATGCACGGCCGCACAAGTCGCGTCGTGCGCACTACTGCTACGGAAACAGAATGCGAGAAAACATAAAAAGATACATGTGCACAAAGTTTACTAACATTATTCTCCATAAATCTTTGTGCACTTACTTGACTTTGATCATTCCGATGCGCGTGCATAGCTCATGAAACCTAACGCACCCGAGTGCTTTTGTGAGTATGTCAGCGAGCTGGCCATCCATGCTGATGAACTCGACTTCAGTCTTTCCGTTCTCAACGTACTCGTGAATGAAGTGAAATCTCTTATCGATGTGCTTGCTGCGGTCATGGTGGACAGGATTCTTGCTGAGGGAGATCGCCGACTTGTTGTCCACCTTGAGCACAACACTTCTGACTTCTTTGTTCTTCAATTCGCCGAGAAGTCGTGCCAGCCAAACGCCCTGGCATGCCGCCGTTGTTGGGCGATGTACTCTGCCTCACACGAGGAGAGAGCAACCACCTTCTGCTTCTGTGATTGCCAACTCACTAGGCTGCAGCCGAAGAAGTAGAGTACACCGGTGGTACTTTCGCGGGTGTCGATGTCGCCCACCATGTCGCTATCGCTATAGCCCATAAGGCAAGGTTCCTCTGACTTCCTCACGTACCGGCAGCCAAAACGTAGCATGCCAACGATGTACCTGAGGATGTGCTTGACAGCGGCGAGATGCTCGGTGGTCAGCGCCTCCATAAAACGGCTCGCGTAGCCTACAGCATACGTGATGTCGGGCCGCGTGTATACTAAGTACCGCAGACTTCTAATAAGGTTGCAATACGCCGTGGCATCCGTCAGTAGCGTCGTGCTTGTCTTGCTGAACTTGAATCATAGTTTCATGGGAACGTGGCAAGAATTGCACCTCGTCATGCCACCCTTCTCAAGGATCTTCGCCGCATACGCCGCCTGGTCAGCGTGATGCATCTAGGCCCTAATATGGTTTTGATGGTTAAAAAAAAAAAAAATAAAGGAAAAAAAATAAAAAAGAAAATAAAAAAGGAAAGGAAAAGAGAAAGGAGAAAAGAAAGAAAATAAAGGAAAAAGACACAATAAGAAAAAAAAAATAAGGGGGAAAAAAAAAAAAAAAAAAAAAAAAAAAAAGAAAAAAGAAAAAAAGAAAAAAGAAGTAAAATACAAAAAGTAAAAAAAAAAAATAAGGAAAAAAAAATAAACATAAGAAAACAAACAAGAAAAAAAAAAAAAAAAAAAAAAAAAAAAAAGAAAAAAAAAAAAAAAAATAAGGAAAAAAAAAAAAAAAAAAAAAATAAATAAAAAAAAAAATACAAAAAAAAAGACAAAAAAGAAAAGAAAAGAAAAGAGAAAAGAAGAAAAGAAAAGAAAAGAAAAGAAAAAGAAAAAAAGAAAAGAAAAGAAAAGAAAAGAAAAGAGAAGAAAAGAAAAGAAAAGAAAAGAGAAAAGAAAAAAAAAGAGAAAAGAAAAAAAAGAAAAAAAAAGAAAAGAAAAGAAAAAAGAGAAAAGAAGAGAAAAGAAAAGAGAAAAGAAAAGAGAAAAGAGAGAGAGAGAAAAGAAAAAAAAAGAAAAGAAAAAAAGAAAAGAAAAAGAGAAAAGAGAGAAAAGAAAAGAAAAGAAAAGAGAGAGAGAGAAAAAAAAAGAAAAGAAAGAAAAGAAAAGAGAGAAAAAAGAGAAAAAAAAAGAAAAGAAAAAAAAAGAAAAGAAAAAAAGAGAAAACAGAGAGAGAGAAAAGAAAAGAAAAAAAAGAAAAACAAAAGAAAGAAAAGAGAAAAGAGAAAGAAAAGAAAAGAGAAAAGAAAAGAGAAAAGAAAGAGAAAAGAGAAAAGAGAGAGAGAGAGAAAAGAAAAAGAAAAGAAAAGAAAAGAAAGAAAAGAGAGAGAGAGAGAAAAAGAAAAGAAGAGAGAAGAGAAAAGAAAAGAAAAAAAGAAAGAGAGAGAAAAGAGAAAAAAAAGAGACATAGAGATAGAGAAAACAGAAAGATCATCTAGGCCCTAATATGGTTTTGATGGCTAATGGCAACCTAAACTGGAATCTAAGGTTTACATTGAGTGTAAGCAGAATCTACAGGTTCCATGAAGAAAGGTTATCCAGAGAAGGATGGCCACCAAAAAGGGGTACAAGGTGTTTCAAGGACAAAGAGATGGCTGTGCTAGGTAGCTGTGCCACAGCTGAGAAGAAGCCGGTGCTGTGCAGGGAGCTGCAAGCAGGGTGATGGTGGCTTGATGTGTCAAGGGCCGTGACTTCAGTTGGTGGCAGGTAAAGCCTAGATTTGCTAGTTTCTTTGACTCCATAGGAATCACCCGTACTATCAAGAGGGATGAAACAGTAGCAGTTATCTAAGGGAACCTTGCTCATTGCTCAGAGTGTTGGTCAAGGGGATTGGTGCTTTGAGGCCAATTGCCCTGTGTCAATAGCTTTGCACAAAAGTATGTAGTTGTTTTGTGTTAGTGCTCTGCAGTACTAACAGTGAAAACCCTAGAGCTTTAGGCACCTGTGTGACACAGCTGTGTCACAGGTGGTCTTCTACTCTATGACTCAGGTACATCTCTGTACCAGGGGAGAGCTTGAAAATGCTAAGGTACCTGCACTGCGATAGGCGGTCTGATGTGTCAGAAGTCTGTCGGAGGTTCTCTCCTTATAGGTATTAGAGTCTGAAGTATGCTGAGGGCATGTCATGTGCCAGGACTGGGCTGAGTAGTGTGGCTATCAGCTAAGGGTTCACCTGTGTGTGCCGCCGGTGACACAGGTGTCGATCTGCCTAAGCCGGGTACAGTTGGGCGTAGGGTGTAGCTGTGTCATCGGTGGTTGACACCGGTGGCTCACTTAATCCTACGTGGCAACAGGGTAACGGTCAGGTGCCTGCGGACCCTATATATAGGGGACCAGGGGAGGACTCTGTTTTCAACCTTGCTCAAATCAGTGATTCACATACGACCGTTGCAAAGCCTCCAACCACTCCACAAGAGCCAAGAGCCTAAGGGTTAGTTCGAGTGTGTTTGTGAGCTAGAGCACGAGCAAAGGTTCCTCCAAGAGATTGCTGCTGCATCATCTGTTACTCTTGGAGTTTGTCTACTCCTAGACGGGTGTAGGAGTTGCTGGTATCACCCAAGCTTGTGTGGGCTGAACCAGTAGTTTGTGAAGGTGTTCTGAGGTCTACCTGCTGCAAGGCAAAAGGATCTCCACAAGCAAAAGGAAGAGTCCTGAAGGATCAGGTACTCGGAGAAGAAGCACGTTTTAGTGCTGGT